>JAJJMA010143180.1:2346-28929 GCA_023529015.1 Papaver nudicaule
GGAGGAGAATGTTTATATTGTTGTCTTGATTCTTCTCGAATCTTATTTGATCGCGGGAAGGAATTGGAAGCTGCTATAAGGTATTCTTATTACGTTGGAATTAATTCTAAATTCATGGAAGACTTTGTGTATGAGTTTGTTCTTCAGCAGGGGTACCAATTGGATTCGGTGTTTACGAATTCGATTGAGTTTGATTTTGTTATACATAATAATAGTTGTTATTATAAGAAGCTGTTTGTGAAAATGTTCCAGAGAGAAAGTATTTCCAGGTATACTTGTGGTCGGAAGTTGTTTGATCTTGGTAAGATATTTCAGCTCGTATTCTTCGCTAAAAGGTGCATATCACTAAGCTAAGCAGAGTAAAGAGAAGCTAAGGATTGTTGTTTCTTCGTGGTCATCGCAATCACTTTAAGTTCTCCTTCGAAAAATATAGATGTAGACTCTTATTGTTCAAATTTATGTCAGGATCAGTTTTACGAAAATTATTTTGCTCTAGCACTGCTAGATCATATTTGATCTAGCAGCACCATGTCCAAGCATGTGGACTTTGGACACCTCAGCTACCTCACTGCTTAACCACGGGTATACTGATAGGTGTCTAAAAACACCTCTCTAAGCATCTATTGATTACACTTTCTTTAGCTATTTTTCTTGTAGAAGGTGCATTTTACGCTTTGTTTGTGTTTCGTAGTAATTTTGGAATAAAGGAGAGAAAGGTGGCAAATTGGCGTTAAGGGGCATCCACAGTGTTATGGAGCAACCAGCTGAAGTTGTTTGTGTTGAGAACCACGTGAGGCTCAGGCCACTGAAAGGCAGCTGGAGAAAAACAAAGGAGGAAGACGGCGCAGTAAAGAGGAGAGAAAGGGACGCGTGGCAGCGCGTGGCTGGAAGCAGAGAAAAAGAAGGAAAAAAAACAGTCAGAGGAAGAGAACGTGGCGCAGGGGAGAAAGGAGAGGAAAAAAGAGAGGCCGACATGTGGGACCCACATGTCGGTGGCGGCTGCAGAGAACGTGGGAGAGAAGGGAAGAAATGTCCTTTTGGTGTGGCACATAATATCAAATCTGATGTGCTGCTGCTCCATATCCTGACACCTGTCCTTCAGTTCTTGTGAGCCGTCCATTTGAGAGATTACTTTCTTAAGTTACTTCGCGAAGCACCGGAACAACACTTATTATCCTAATCTTTAAAACCTACGTTAGAAAACAGAAAAAGGGATTTTTGGGTTTTGGTGGGCTGGCCGTCGCCACTGACGGGCACAGAGAGGAAGGAAGAAAAGAAGCGGCCGTCGTCTACAGAGAGAAAAGAGAAGAGGTGGTCGCTTGTGGGTGACAACACAAGTAACGGTTGATTTTCTATTTCTTGATTATCTATTTTATGGGTTTTGAGAAATCCATAGTCATGTGCTAAACTTTTGTGGCTAGGGATTTAGGCGGAAGCCAATTTTATTCATGCACTCACATGAACTCCATATGATATTTTGTGATGATTTTAATGATTAATGATTTCACTTCAATAGTTTGGTGTTTAATTTGACTTAAGTAATTTCATTGATTATTTGTGCTTTTCATTGATGTATCGTGCTTGGTTTAAGTTCTTTGACGGTGCATGCTTTAGGATTGACAAAGAAATGCTTTAGAATTACTATATTAGAAGCGAAGGAAATTATAATGGTGAAACATAATTTATGATATTTATTTATTATCTTCCGAGACGTTTCAATATTCGTCTCGAGTTATATATAAAATAGAGTTTGGAGATTAATTGAGTGTGCATGATTGAATTGGTGGAACCCGAAAAACCCTAGTTACCGATTCTCCCAGTTTGTGTTAATTTAATTTATTTTTATTCTTTGAAATCATCTTTTAAAAATCTCAAAAACATCATTTTCGATTTATAAATTAGGAATATTAGTTACGATAATTTCCACCGCTCCCTGTGGGTTCGACCTGTACTTGCCGTTGTCTACTAGTTAGACACTGTGCACTTGCAGTATTTTATTGTAGGTTTTCGAGCCTATCATATACCTCTAGGAAGCCTGGAATTGTTGCAGCAAAACTCTGCGGCTCTGCCCATCTTTTATATAAACTCTATTTCTCCATTTTTCAAGAAAGGAGAAAGACTTCTGTGAACTTCTAAAATGGTCACCCCTCCTCACTGGACACTCATTTTCTTACAGTGATACCAACACAGTGATTTCTCCTTCTTCGGTAGAAAAATCACAAACATTGACTATTTGTATCTAGTGATCACTTTGTAAATATTGAAAATCATCCTCCGCCGCAAGAGAATGAAAGTTGGTCTTTGTTGGAAAAAGGCTATGGAGATCTGATCTTGTGATCATTATTTAATTGTTGGGTCTTTCTTGTTTAAATCAGTTGGGTCTCCATGAAATGAATTACTATTATTTTGAGCTCTTTGTTGTTTTTCGATTGATGAAATTGAGTATTGAGGTCCATTGAAAGAAAATGGTATCAATCTAATTAACAACGAAGGAGGAGGATGCTCAAAGGAATAGAATAGTTAAGTTTAATGGAAAGGGAAATGAAAACATCCGATCAGTTTGGACATTAGGGTGGTTCGCAACAAAGAAAGATGAGGAGAGAATAAAGGTGCAACCGTGGTTAAGCAGTGGGTTAGCTGATGTCACAAAAGTCCACATGCTTGGACATGGTGCTGCTAGATCAAATATGATCTAGCAGTGCGAGTGCAAAATAATTTCCCAGTTTTACACAGGATTAATCGAATTCGGTAGGACGTATCCTCATTATGCCAGCCACAGTTCAGATTTATGTGTTGATATACTTATTCCTTGTGTGGTAGTTCTTAATGGATCAGTTTTCATGCATACTTATGATTGGAAATGGGTGCATGAGCTTGATATTAATGTTGGGTACCATTTAGATTCTTTGTTGGTGAAATTAATTGTGTGTGAATTGTCTAAGAAGTATGTATACTGTGAGTCCTGTAAGTTGTCTGACAAGATGCGACAAAGAGGTTCGTTCTAAGAATTGCATTTATACTTCATGTGGTGAGGAAGCTGGAGTTTAGAAGAGCACAAGATAGGTGTGGTCAAATGATTGAGAAAGACGTGAGTAATGCCCTGCTATTTTTATGGAAGGCAGTAGTACTCTTGGATTACAGTGTTCTGGTTTTCTTATTAGAAATGAAACTGACTTTGTTCTTCTTCAGTTTATGGAATATGGAAAATGACAATTTCTGTCTTTGGATTTTCATTGAGGATGGTGTTAGTAAGAGAGGGTGTTTTGGCTGGAAAGGATTTCCTGTATGGAAAGTGGGAAATAAGGAGATACTTGTGAATGTTGATGGTGTGGAATTGCAAGAGCAGGACCATATGTGGGAGACTTGGTGGAAACTGAGCTTGTGCATTTCAAGTTCATGTGGTGTTGGCAGTGAAGGTTGGAGTATGCCTGGAATTACATCTGTAGTGACCACAGATTATTCCTTATGTGTGTACATTTACATGCTCCGGAGTGGCAGCATAGATGCGAATCACCTCTTGTTGCAACTTAAGAATGGTTTGCATAAGGAGGCAAGGAGTGAACCATGTTGGTGTTATTATTGTTATGAAGAATTCTAGCCAAGGTATAATGGAGTGCAGCAACATCCATGTATATGGTTCTTCTCTAAGGTGAATGAAATGCAATTACATGATAGAGTTGTATGGAGTTTTAGTGGAACTGCAGAATTCTTGTTTTTGTACATTGCAAAGGGGTTACCTGCTGGTAGTGAGCTCAGTAATGCTAGTTCAGAAAAGAGTAGCAGTGATACAAGAGAAAAAGTTAATGCCTCGAAGAAAATTGCCAAGAGTTTTACAACCGGTATATGGCTTTTCCAAAAGTGGCAAGATCTGTTTACTCCAGAAGATGGTTCTGTTACACTCCATGTCTCTCCTCTGGTGATCGTTTTCTTAGTCGTAGAGAGTCAATTGTTTAATGCTCAACACCCTTCTTGGCTCAAGAGAGGTTATAGATGAGTGGAGTTCTGCAGAAGAAGAGTGGGAATCAATATCTATGCAGAAGTAGAATTGTTGTATGATATTGCAGGAGTTAGCCTTGTTATGGGATGTGTAGCATCAGTCTTCTTTTATACAGTTCTCTTATCTGGTTTGGAATCCGAAGGTGGCTCTTGGATCAGGAAGAAAAAATGACGGTTTGACTTCATTATAGCCAATTCAGACTCATGTAAAGTTGCATACAAGAGTCAGATTACTTCAGGTTTTGCAACTTGCAAAAGAGAAAAACATAGCTCAAGTATTGCTGGTAGTGTAAAGTTCTTTCGCAGTCAGTGGTGGCAGATTGTTCATGGGTTTAAATTGAAGAAGCAGGAATTATTATTAAGGGCTCAGTTAGAAGTTATGGTGTTCAGTTTTACTGGTTGGTTAATTGCATATACACACAAGATGTTGAAGCAACTGATCGCAACCACTAATGCGACAGCAAAACAGATCGAAGAAGAGGATGTCGAGGCTGTTCTGACAATAATGGCATGGCGGGGATTCTCTTTACACGACTCAACTCTACATCCTAGTACAACTAAAAGCCACATTATTAGAGTGATTGTACACAAATCTGTTGAGGTAAAAGCAATTCTGGTCTCTGAATTACTTGGCTTTTTTATATACTTCCTGAACGTCATAGTGTACATTCATCTTAGAAGGTTCTGGCAAGAATGGTTCACTGTATCAGCTACTTCCCTACCCCTCAGTACAATAAATGTTAATGGGATCAGTATTGGTTTCACAACAATTGTGTCATTTGTGTGGTTTAACCTATAGCACTATCGTGGGACCATTCTGTCAAGAAAAGCTGAAGACCACAGGCAACTTGCAGCAAATTGGATACAAAGAAGGAAGTGGGAATTTGGAAAAATTCATGCGGGTACACTTGTCTCATTCCTCTCAAAAGGAACTCTGCAGGAACAAACAGTCCAGTTTTCTAATTCCTACCATCAGTAGAAGGAGCCGAGACCAGATCACACACCCTTCTTGAGTTTGCTCATTATAAGAGTTCCAATAAGTCAAATTCGTCAAAAGATGCAATAGCTGTCGACTGTTAACTTCGAAGATAGAGCTGGAGCCTTGCATTTTCTTATGACAATTATTCATTTTAGAGAGATAATGAAGAGACACCATTTCATGGTGAATAACTACAAGCAGCTGAAGATTCCCTTTACTGTCAAGGGTAAGGAGCTCGTGCCATATGTCATTTCTATTACCACCTACCAAGTTGTGGGCTATGATGACGGGGAACTTGTCGTCTTTGGAGGAATATGCACCGAAGACTTATATATACTGATCATTTCTGAAGGTTGAACACCACGCAATTTTAAAGTGGGGTTACGACCAAGTTTGAGGGCTGCCATTAAAATGAAGGACTTCAATTTTTTGTGGGCCTTGGTGTTCCATGGGTTGGGCTCATTTTATATCCTTGAGGACAAATGCGCTGTTTTTGGCACAGCAGACATTTTGTTGGCGCTGCAACCCATGACAAAATAGGGTCATCAAAACCCAAAACCAAAAACCCCTTATAAAATGGACAGTTTTACCCTTTAAATTTTATTTACGCCTTGAGTTTTGTGTCTTGACACATTTTTAATATACGCCTTGGTTATTGAACCGTAAAAATAGGTTTTTCGTCAAATACTTTTAAGTGTTATTTACGCCTCAATTTCACAGTTTACGCCTTGGTTGAGTAAATTACCCCCAGTAAACCAAGGTGTAAAAACTGATTTACAAAAAAAAAAAAAATTTACGCCTCAATTTCACAGTTTACGCCTTAGTTTCGTAGGCGGAAAACATTCTTTTACGGCTTGGTTTTGATGTTTACGGTTCAAATTTTTGTGAGAACATTCCAAAATGTTTACGCCTTGGTTTGGTAGGCGTAAAACATTCTAGGGCAAAACTAGGGCATCTTTTACGGCTTGGTTGCAAGGCGTAAAAACTTTTATGCCTTATTTCATGAAGAATCACAAGCCATAAAAACGTGTTTACGCCTCAATTCAGTATGAAATCCAGACTGTAAAACCAACTGAGGGAAAAAAAAAACAGCCCCAAATCGATAATTCTAACCTAAAAAAACAATGAAAACATGATTGAAAACATGGGGTTTGTTCAGAATTAGTACATGAGACGCATATTGGGGTCTTTAGACTGATTAGAGGCCAAATCAGCGGGACGCCTCAAACGAAGAAGGTTTGAAACTGTTTGAGAAGGGGAATAGAATTTGAACAGTAAAACGGTTTTTGTTTAGGAGAAGGAGAGGGATATATGGGTAGAGGATAAGGTTAATTAGTTTTAGTTTTTGTTTCTGGATTAGGGTTATTAGTTAAGATTTAGGGGTATTTAATCTGTAAGGGTAACTTAGACTTTTCATACATATGTAGACATCCCTTATAACTATATTTGGATGGTTTTATTGTTTTGCAGTGCCAACAAAAACTCTGCTGTGCCAAAAACAGCGCATGAGGACAAGGATGATTTGAAGGAGTGGGTGTCCCGGATTTTGGCAGACCAACTTTATTTACGGGCCATCTCCTTGGCTAGCTGGTAGTTTGTATTTTAGGTGGTCTTGTGAGTCACACGGATACCAGGGGATTATTGTAGTAGTTTATTGTATGTTGGAGGGTATTTACGGTAGTGGTTATTTGGACAGGCCTCAGCTATATCTAGCTGAAATTGTAATGGATTGGGTATCGAAGAATTAAATTAAACTTTCCTCTTTAATTGAAGCTTTCTTAGCTTTTCTCAGTCTCTGCTTGCAGAGATTAGGCCTCTCTTGTAGAGGAGTTACTTCAATCGAGTTGATCTTGATCCAATTGTAGTGTGGTACACTACAAAATTTCAGTCTTTAAATTTCCCTCAAATTTTTACATTGAAATTTCACCCCCGTTTATTGTCTTCTCCTTATTCTCTGTGTCTTCTGGTTTAAAGAAATCAAAAAATATTGGCTTTGTTAATTTGTTAACGATAGATTTGTTGCCTTAGTTGTACCAAAATTGTACTTAGAAAAGAAAACTCACCGTTATAGTCGTTTGTTGTCCCAGTGTATTGTCTCCTCCATATGGTTCCAACGTAATTACCATTTGTTTTCTCTTGCGCCCAATTGTCGTCGGAATCTCCATCGACTGTTTCTCTTTCTCCATGTCACTATTATTTTTGTCGATCATATCTGTAATGAAAATAGTTGTCATGAGCATACTTTCTGCATATCCAATATTTATTTTTAACAGTCTGGCATGTTTACACCCGAAAACGGAAATATTGTTTTGCTTCCTTGGTTGTAAGCATTCGCCATACATATCTCAAAAGAAATTTTTCTAGGCAAGATGACTTTGTATAGTACCTCAAATACATAACCCGGTGAAATCATTTGTGCACAATATTTTACATGTTTGAAGTTATCATTAGAGCAAACCTTGTCGATGGCCATCAACGTTAAGATGCTAACACTGGAGTAATCCCTTTCCAACTTCTCGAGGCCACAAAAGTTGTTGATCCAGTGTTGTGCTCTATCTCTATTAAAATTTGCATTCTGTATTTGATTGTTTTTATTCTAGTCATATTCTTGAAAATGATTTATTGGTTAGAGTCGTAGCAATAATGATGAAAAGGTTGTTAGTCAGATTGGTGTCGGTTTGCTCGATCATTTGCATGTCTTACGATTCAATTATATTTTCTGATCTCCCTAAATTCTGCGTTGCATGATGACCATGACATGCAATACCATTGGTATCCAAAATCTTCAAATGTGGTGAATATGTGACCATCCTGTAATGAAATTGTAATGTATACATTATGTGGTCTGTCATTCTACTTTGTCGGTGTGTTTCATACGAAATAAGGATTACAATAATTACCGGGATCTCCGGTTTTCCATGGTTTCTGACAATTGCTTAACTTTTTTCTTAGGTTTTTGTCGGGATCCATGAATCCAGCTGTACCCGTTTGATTCTTCAGAACCTTCTACTTTTTAGGAAAAAAAAAACGTGCTTGATTGTAACTTATTAATCTGATACATTGTTTCTCAGTTATATAAGACTGTTGAATATACCTTTAGTTGTGTTTTTTCCTCCGAACAAAACACGCAGGTACACTAATACCCATTTTGCTGTCGTCAATAGAAAGACAATTATTTTTTCATTATATTTTTATTTTTTGTTGTATATTTCTTTTTGTATTGCAATTGATTTAATTTTTACACTAAAAACTACTCCCTCGGTTTCTTAATTTTAGGCCGCTTTTGACTTAGTCATGTATTTAAGAAGACCAAGAAATTTCAAGACTATCCCTACTATATTGCCAAAATTAGAAAGCTAAATATTTTATGGAGAGAATTAAATAAAATTGGTAACAACATTTATTAGAAAAGAAACAAAAAATATCCAAAATAATTTTGGACATGTAAGTTAATACTCCCTCTGATAAAAAAAAATTTAGGAAAGAATGTTTAAGGAGTACATTTTTATTAGAATTTAGTATTCGCATCCAAAAATAATTTTTCCAAAATTGGAGTGTAGATAAATATGAAAAAAATTAAAAAAATTTGTTTCCTTTTTATGGAGAAAGTATTTAAGATTTTAGTTTTGGTGATATTTAAAAATATATATATAATTATAAAAAATGTAAGGGTATAATTGAGAGTTTATAAAGAAAATACGTTTATAAAAAAAATGGAAACAATTTTGAAACAGAAGACGGAAATAATAAAACATAGTATAATTTATATGGGTGGGTTCCCAAATAGCAGGGGTACCATTTGAGTGATCCAACGGTCATGATCATTTTTTCCAATACAATTCATGGTGGAATATTTGGTGCCCATCTTTACCAATCGTGCTAAAAATGATGAAACACATCTTCCACAATACAGTGTTACGGTGTTGTAATGGCGGAAAATTAATATATCCCACCATTACTCACCAACAACCACCACCACAAAAACCGCCCAATGCTACTACTTCTTCCACCACCATTAAACGTTACTGCCTCTACCACCCCACTAACAACCATTGTTTCCACCACCACTGGCTAACACCACCACAATCGCCACCAATATCTATTGATATAATTCCTAATAAAATTATTATATAATGGGAAAAATAGTTATTAGATTAATCAATGGGACATTTATAATGATTAATTATGGACATTATGGAGTGGGACAATAACCACTCAAGGGATTTAATGGGAGATGAGGGACCCAAAACAAGCACAACCATCAGATCTCACACTTGGCGAGATCACAACGGCCCGTTTGTCTAGGCCAACTTGTCTTCGACGTGTTTTACTTCAAATATCCATGTGAACATTATAAGGGGTGTCAAAAAATGATGAAATGACTAAGTAACCCTTTACACCAATTTACACCCCAATTACAAATTACACCCAACTAATGAAGAAAGCTAAGAAGTAAATGAAACTTAAAAATGTTGAAGACGGTGGTGGTGGTGGTGGAAAAATACTTAATAGTCCACCAAAAAAAAAACAACCAAACTTTAAAAATCAAAACATCAAAATATTTCCCTCTCCTCTCCTCTCCTACTCCCCCTTTCTCCACCATTTTTGATTTTTTTTTTTGTTTTTTTATCATGGATGCAACCAACAATGGTGGAACAATGGAGCACCTAAGGTAAGCATCTAAAACCAATCGTTTGTATTGAAAACTAGCCCAGATTAACTCCATGAAAATCAAAATTCGTGAACCAGAAGAACTTACGGCTGCAATCTAAAGAACTTCTAGCCGTAAGTTAAGGAAGCCATTAAAGCTTTAGATCCAAGACGTAAGTCCACATTAGAGGCCGTAACTTACTTACGGCTAATACCGATACTTTGGCAGCCGTAAGTTCATCGTAAATCAAAAAAATTTGTGTCGTAAGGTTAGTGGCCGTAAGTACAAATTAGGAGCCGTAAGTTTAGTTACGGCTACTTACGTATGTGGCTTAGTAGCCGTAAGTAAACTAGTAATTGTTTGTGGAGATAAATAGGAGAAAGCAATCCAAGTTGAAATTGTGTTGGTAATCCTGTTGTTGGTGTTGAAGTGTTAACTGTCTACAATCGAAAACCCTGAATAAAATGTTGAAATTTCTTTGATGAAAACAAAAAACAAGATAAAGGGGTAGTTTACTTAGTTGTGAATTGTGATTATATATCTTGGAGACATCAGAAAGCCATTCAGCACCGACACCAAGAACAACTTGAATACCTTGAGCTAACCGGAGCGGACCTCTTAGACCTGTGTTTAGTGATGTCTGAACTATATCTTCCACCAATTTTAGAATACTTTTCAACACCATCTGTACATAGTAATTGAAGTAAGAACCCATTTTGGCAATCAGTTGAATGTAGTAGATACAGTAGATAAAGAAGGATCAAATCTTTTGGAATTGAAGTAAGAGAAATTGACTACCTTGGAAACGAGAAGAAAAATCCTGAGTTAGGGCATAACGAGCATACAGTGAGAATTGATTTCGTTTGCTACGACCACCAATTGAGTCTGGGATTGAAATTGGATTCCTTGAAGAGGTAGTAGTAATCTGAGAAGGTGGGTTGTACAGATGATTCCACCAATTGAGTCTGAGATTAACCACTTACGGCTACTAAACCAGTAGCCGTAACTAAGTTTACGGCTCCTAATTTGTACTTACGGCCACTAACCTTCCGACACAATTTTTTTTGATTTACGATGCACTTACGGCTGCTAAGAAAAGTATCGCAATCATCCGTAAGTAAGTTACGACCACTAAGGTGGACTTACGTCTTGCATCGCTTTAATGGCTTTAGGGAAGGAATTTAGTTTTTCTTGCTGGGACTATAAAAATGTAATACAAGTAAAAGGAATTTAGTTTTTCTTGGATCTTTAAACAGCTTATCCAAGACCAGTATTATTATTCATATTGGTGGTGGCGGTGGCGGTGGACGGCGGTAGTTGTTGTTGGTGGTGGATTTTTTAAAGAAGGAGGGATAAAGAAAGATGAGAGAGTGAAGTATATTGGTGGCGACGGCGACGATGGTGGTGGAGGCGGCAGTGACGGTGGCGGTGGAGGCGGCAGTAATGGTGTAACACCATGACTTAATTATTTTGATTATCAATTTAATTAAGTTAAGTGAAGTTAATTATGTGTTAACTATATAAACACTAAACATAAAGGGTAAATTTGGTATTAAAAAGATATTTACATAGGGGGAGAGCAAAAATGCTTCAATTTTTTTTTCATAGGATGAGAGTGATAATTCAGAAAGGGGTGGTGCCCAGCTAGTAGCTAGCTTACCAACCATTTTCTTAGATAAAGAATCGTGATACAGGGGCTTCAGAAAAGTGATGCCCTTCCACATTTACTTCATCTTTCCAGTTGAGCATTATAAGGAGTGTCAAAATGGTGAAATGTCTAAGTTATCCTTACAACATTAGTAGACTAATCTAATTTGTACTACTCTATCTAATACCTTTACTAATCTATTACATTTTACTAATCTAATTTAAAAAAAAATCAAAAACTTAAAAACAAAAAAAAAAAATTAGAATAAAAAATCTTAGAATCAAAACCTTGTTTTCTCCTCCAAAACCCATCAAGTTTTCTCAACTACAATGGATTCAACCCATAATGGTGGAGCAGTGGAGGAGCAAAGGTAAGAATCCAAACCTACCTCTCGATTTTTCATTACTTAACTTGAATTCTATCGAAATCAACCAAAAAAAGTGAACCAGATAGACTTACGGCTACCTGAAACTCATCGTTTTCAGCCGTAAGTGATAGTTACGGCTTGGATCTGTAGAACAAGTAGCCGTAACAAAAGTTACGTCTGCTACTCACTAGCCGTAACCAAAGTTACGACTGTTACTTACTAGCCGAAGGTTGATAAAGTTACGGCTGCTTTTATTAGTGGTCGTAAGTTTTGTTACCTTCACAAAAAATTTGTGTCGCAAACTTACGAGCCGTAAGTTATATGTATGGGTAGTAGGTTTAGTTACGACTGGTAACTTTTTATCGGTTTCAGCCGTAAATTTGGTTTCGGCTAGGAAATGTAGCTGTAAGTTTTGTCAAAAGTTAGAATATGTAAGTGTTTCTACGGCCTGGAAAGAAAAACAGTAGAAATACTTACGACTGGTTTTTTTAAGAACAACAAGCCGTAAGTGAACTTACGGCTAGGGTGTTAACCCAAAATAGCCGTAAGTAGGGACTTACGACCTGTATTTTTGGCCGTAAGTAGCTTCAGCAAGTGAAAAAAAAAATCGTTTTTTTTTTTGTTTTCTAGAGGTGGAATTTTTTTTTTTTTTTGATTTTTCAAAATTATCGTAATCTTAATTAACTTTATTAATTAACAATAAGTAATACTTAATTAATCTCTAATAAAGTATGAACAAATTAGCCACTAAAAAAAAATAATACATAGGGGGCTTGCCAAAATGATATGTGGAGACCAAACCCAAGAGGCTTCATTTGTTCTTGAAGCCTCTATATTACGATTCTAGATACAACCATGAAAGATCTGAATTCCATCTGAAATTAATCTTCATTTTTATTTCAATACAATATTAAGTGTCCATTAATGCTTCAAATTGTAGCAATATTTTAAGAAACTGAAAAGCTTGGCGAACTAAAAGTGGAAGAGAATTGATGTTGGATCCTCCTCTTCGTACTGTAGGCATTGGTATTGTCATAACAAACCTGAACAGGTCTAGTTTAAGATGCTAACTGTAATAGCACATTTTTCATCGAACGCGTGGCAAGATCATAAAGCAGCCACATCCAACTACTAAGCAGCGAGAAGCATGGAATCAAAGCTAAAAAGCACTTTAATCAATCTCGAGGAGAGTTTGAATGGACGATGAGGATCAAACCAGACCCAGCTGTCGTGAATAGACGGTGCAGAGGTGGTTGAGAAGTGGCAGCAACATTTATTGCCAACGGGACAATGTACAGAGACGATGTGGCCAACTCTCAGCCAAGTATTCCACTCTACGCAGTCGCACTAGATTAAGGCGTGCGGGAAGGAACACTGACTCAGTAAGAACAAACCGCACCTAACGAGGTCGTGCGAGGAAATATAGAAGGAACAGTGAATTCTGAGAGAAGTCTATAAATACAAGATCCCATCCAAAGAGACGGGGGGTCGACCAAAATCGGCAAAGATCTAGGATAGAAAAGAGAGTGTCTCATTATGAACTCATCCTAGTCTAGGAGTAACTAAAGCATTGATTATATACTTGTAAGTCCGATGAATCACTTGAAAGCAACTTTTATCACTTGGATGATGCTCATATAAGAGTTGAGAGGATCTTATTACTTTGTTATGAATGGCTAGCTTATGCATTATTGATCACGATTACACCTGTTTAGCAATGTTTCTTTGATATATCTAAGTAATATGCGTCTTTATTTCACTCAAAGCATGATTATTCCGCATTCAAGCAATAAATGCGGTATCGATCACAAATTGTTAATCTGGCCAGTAGATACGATTGACTACAGCTAACAACGGCATGTTTACCACTGTATATTTCGTATTCTTAAAGCAAATCCGCATTGGTATTCTTCAAAGTTATATCTCTTGATATCATTATTGTATCACACTCACATGTATGCTGCGATATTGATTGTGAGTTTATGATCTAATCAAATAGATTTATGCGCTCACAGTTTGGCGCTAGAAACAGGGACATATTGTCTCGGTAAAAGTATTAGACTTTTCCTTTTGACCTTGTGTCTCTCAATTCAAATTAGAAATCATGATGTATGTCGTATAGTTTATGAACAACTAATTTCTTCCTGCTTGAACTACTATTGCTTTGTTTACTGCGATCTACTAGTTTTCATCTTATGACTGACCTATGTGTTGAGTATGTTGACGCATTCAACAGTATGGTAACGACGGTACGATGAGAAAACAGATCAAGGAGGATGATATCATCATAATGATAATTTATTTAACTTTGCATCTTTTGCAAACCGCTTTGGTTTTTCTTATTTGTCTGTTTCAGAATATGGAGCCTCAGAAGGATTCGCACACAACTAATAAACCTGCACTAGCAGTAAGAACTCGCAGCGCTCAGAAGATAGCGACTGACAATGAAGCCGCACGGGTAATTGAGTCCAAAAAAGCCAATACCATGTCAGAAGCAGAATTAGTGGCAGCTGCTGTATCCAAAGAGGCTGCAGACACCGCAGCAAAAGCTTCTGCGGAAATGATAGTGATAACACAAATGAAGGTTCTAGAGGAACGACAAAAGTTGAAAACTGCTGCCGCGTTAAAGGAAGTTATGGATAAGAAGACCGCAGTAGAAGCACAGAAGACTGCAACGCAAAAGACCGCCGCGGATACAAGGAATTTACAAATAATTCGGGTTGCTGAGGCGCAAAGAGTGGAAGCATCCAGAATTGCAGCTGAGAAGAATAAGCGCAAGGTGGGAGGAGAAACTGTAGAAGATTTTTGCGACCACCATAAGTTCAAAGGCCACACGACTGAGAACTGCAAAACTTTTAAGGGATGTGCTTTGGGTACGATAGGTCCTGTTCACAGATATGGATTAGGTTCAAATGAATTGGGAGAATCTTCCCGCATGCAACTACCCTATCAGCTTCCAGGGAGCGGTGTCCTTTCACCTGTTCAGAACTTGCTTTCTCATCCTACAGTTGAGGTACCAGGAAAAGCACACGTTACAATAGGAATCAGTGAAGAGGACTCTGTGGAAGAGGAGATAGAAGTAGAATTATATCAACATGAAGTTGTTCCCCGAGTGAAACCATCCCCGCAGTCAAATGAGTCCATCTTATTGGTAGCAGAGTTGAAGGCGGTCCAAAGAGAACAAAAAATCTTGGCGGACGCTATGGTAATCTTAGCACGAGAAAACGAGGAACTGAATGGAAATGCGGCGGCTCTGGCACAACCACAACAAGTACTACCACTGCATACAGACTCCCCAGAGAGCCAGTGCGAGAAGGGATTTCCCAAAATGCTCATCATCAAGTGAATAGGGAAAGAAGAATGATTATACACCCACATCGAAGAATCCCGCAGCCAGTTCAGCCACGCGTTGACGAATACCGTGAAGGCATAGACTATAGTTACGAGGAAGGAGAGCAATCCGCAGATGACTATATACAGGGTGATTACAGAGAGGATGACTACGAGTCTGATTATGATAACGAGGATCAGGCGGTGGATGGGCCAGCTTATCCCCAACAAGGTCAAGCTAACCAGGCCATCGGGATGATCTGGAAGAGATGAGGGCTGAGCTGAGAGCAATCAGAGCACATCAAGGAGGCAATAGGTTGGAAGTAGCAATGCATGATGCGCGGACCACACCGCTCATCCCAAGGCTAGCACTAAGCAGGATCTCTTGGAAATGCTCGCTTCCGTCCTTCCAATGCTATGACGGAACTAAGGATTCCGCGGCGCATATCAGGTATTACGCACGGGTTATGGCACCTTGGGTAAGAAATAATGTGGTAATGTGCAGGTATTTCCCATCCAGCCTGAAGGGAGTATCACTCCAGTGGTACGATAACTTAGCACCCAATTTCATCGGATCCTATGATGAGTTGGCCACCAAGTTCGTGGGGCAATACATGTACAACAAAGCCTTGAAGACTGGAACGGACAAGCACCATGGGTTGATCTTAAAGCCAGGAGAAGACTACATGGAATATGAGAAAAGATGGACAAAGATTTGTCAAGAAATAGGTAATGTTAGCGATGAGGCCAAAATCAGTGGTTTTACTGGGGATTGGATATGACCTGAGCACTCTTTGTGGAGATTCATGGATCAGATTCGCAAACTGAAGGGGCATTGCGTATCATTCTTGAAAAGCATGTACGGTTGCAAGAGACTCAAAGAGATAATTCGCGCGGGCAGTCTCACAAGTCTTCTGACAATCAAAAGAACAACCACAAACCTTCTCAAGGTCATAAGAGTTCTCACCGCACTAACTCGATGGAGCCTGAGCCCGCAGAAAAGAGACAATACAATGAAACAAAGCAGTACGACAACAAGCGTCCAAAGTCAGGAACGGGGAAAAAGAGCTATGACTTCATGGATCTGGTTTATACCAAGTTGAACACCAACATATCACAGGTATTGTGAACTGATGAGCGCATAAATATTACATATTTACTCTCATATTTTCACTAGCAAGATCTCGATATTCAGTTAATAATATTGCTTTAAGCATTTTACAAGAAGATACAAGCAAATCCAACAATACAACTAGAAAGAAGAGAAAAGGGAAAAACAGTCATCTCAAGGGCAGTTGATATTGGCACACATACAGGCGGTAAGAGGCATTTGTTTGGATAGAGGGCAACCAGCTGGAGGGACACCATAGGCACCCCTGAAACGTTAAGGATCAGTTCATATTAAAAAGAAGAAAAACTGGAGGGTGTAGAGTTTCGAACTCTAGACGTCCTGCAATGAAAGTGAGGCGTGAACCACTGTACCACGCTCGTACATGTGAGTATAATGCACCTGTTTCTAATTTATAGGCAGCTGAATTTTGAGTTAAAACAATATCGACCAGTTCTCCATTTCTTTTCTTATCACGATCAAGCAATGATACCCAGCCTCTCTAATGATCAAAGATGCTGCTGGCCATGGTTCATGGGGTCAGTTCTGGAAGCTAAGAACAACAAGTGTGGCTTGAATCTACGAGGATGGTTCGTGCTTGATTAAACAGCCGAGGAGAAAGTGAGAAGAACTGAGGTTGCTGCCATTAATTATGTAGGTACCAGAAATCTGAGAAACACGTGGCATCATCCTAGGGGTGGTAGTAAGTTAGTGAATACACCGAGAGGTATGGGATAATCCCTAAAAGTAACTAACCGCACCCCGCTTAAGGATTAGACACGTGTAAAGTGCGACAGGCTAAAGCACGGGTTAGGTTGAGGGTACTACAGAGGCATTAAATGCCAAGTCAGATAGAGGAATATAGCTGTTTAGCACCAGTCAAACTTAGGGTTGCACTTGGTTTGCGGTCAAACAGTCTGGAGCCTACAAGACTGAGGATATCCTCTGGAAGGTCCCATTGGGGACTGGCCTCAGAGGATACTCTCAGAGAAGATACGGTACGAGAAGAGCTAAAAGAGGTCATATTCTAGAAGGTGCATTGCAAGGGACATTCTGAGAGATGATATGACTAGAAGATCGGAGGCTGAAGGCTATACGATGTCTAAGGAAGGCTCAGACGTACCTCTGGGAGGTATCTCAGAAGACTGACGTCCAGAAAGGAAGGCTCCCAGAAAGGATTGAGTATCTCGAGGAATAGATAGAAATAACTTAGTTTCCATAGCCCTTGTAACACTAGAATATATACTACCTAACCTTCTTGCCTATAAATACCCAGCTCTTGAAGAGTTAGAGGACCAAGTTAGAACTCACAAGGGAAACCCTAGGAGACCGGATACGATATCCTACAACTAGGTTTGAGACTTGTGAAGTGAGAACTTGAAGAAGACTTGAAGACAGTAGATCAAGACCATTTAGTTAATTGTGAAGGTAGCTAACATTGTAACCACACTCATGATTAATGAAATACCAAGGATGTAAGCCTCCACCGTGAGGAAGAACCTTGTTAAAAAACATGCTTGTGTCTCGATTCTTTTACCTTTCTTGCATTTACTTATGTTTGATTGTCTTTACTTTATCTTAGATGTATGTATGCTTAAGTGTTCTTGAGTAGATCTTCATCTAGGACCATCGGGTGTGATCTCAGAGATTTCTAGACTCACAAATTAACAGGGATTGAAGGCTCAGTTTAGAGAGGAAATTGACGGCAAGAAGGAATGGATGATTGGGTGTCAGGTGGACAGTTATAAAGGGTTTAGGAAGATTTCTGAAGACAAAGAAATGGGGGAACTGGTAGTTCAGATTAGCTTAGACTCTGACCAATTTTTGGCCGCGAAATGTAGTTGAAGAATTAATGTTGCGGCTTGACATTTTGGGCTGATTTCAAAGGTCAGGGAATGGAAGCTGGAGGTGTTCGAGTACAGAAAGAAAATGGAGTTTGACTGAGCTGTTTCGCCTGGTTAGTCATGGCTCATGGGTTCAGGTTAGAGAAGAAGATGGCTGAGAAGTTGAGTTGGCTTAGAAGACAGGCTTTGAGTTGAGATTTGGGTGAAGTTTGCTGCGATTTACAGGGAAAGAATGGTTTGTCAGTTCTCTGTGACTGACAGTAAAGAGAACATTAATGGGCTGTTTCCTGCGCGGCCCAAAGACATCTTTGGACGTGTTAGTTTGTTAGACAGCTGGTGGGCTTAGTTAAGGTGGACTGGACGCCGGGAATGTTTGAACGGAGGAGAATAGGAAAGGCGGTGGATTTATTTTCTGAACTGATATATAAACAGTACGACGGCAGCTACAGGGACAGACCCCATATAGGGGAAAACTAGGGTTTTTACACTTTGTTTTCTTCTTATTATTTTGGGCTATTTAACCGATGGTACCCGACAAATGACCAATTGCGGACTTTGGTACCCAATAATTCAAAAATTAAGCGATGGTACCTGGATCTGACGTTGACCGTCATGACCAGGTTTGACCTTACGATTTTTTATTTTTAATTTTATAATTCAGTTTTTATTATTTGTTATTTAAAAAAACTCAGAAAAAAAAAAACTTTCTTCCCCAACCTAAAAAAAAAGCCAGAAAAAAAATCCTTTCTTCCCCAAGTTTCTAACTCAGCGTGATCATCAATCATCAATCGAACCTCCTCGTCAGTACTTCTCCTAAGGTGCAAAATCAACTCATTCCTACTCGCAGAAGAACTACATCTTCATCGTCCTCAATCCATAAAGCCCCCATTAATAATAAACCTTAAAACCCCTCTAATAAGCTTCACATAGCAATGGCAGCAATGTGTCCGTTCTAAACAGTACAATTTACTTGTGTAATTTTTCTAGCTATTTCTCTATTTTTTTAGGAAACCCGAGACTTATCTTGGTTTGTCTTGGGTTAAAGTTAATGTTTAGTTGGTTTCCTTATCAGAACCATGTTAGATCTAAGAAGAAGAAGAAATCCGTTAAATTTTCAGAAGATAAACATGTATACAATGCTAATAAAATTGAATTTAGTAATGAAGTTAAACAAAAACAAAAACCCATTAAAGAGATTATTAGTACAGTAGTGATAAGAAACAGAAAGATTATGAAGTGTATTTTTGGTGGGTTTAATGAAGGAGATGCAGATGAAGACGATTAATAGAAGTCTTTAAAAATGTTGGTCCGATGCGGTTATCGTTATTTTTGATGACAATGAAACACTTCATATTACCAAAAATTTCTCTCTGAAACATCCCAAGCATATGTCGATATTGCTAGATTCAAAACAAAGAAAGTTTTTCTAGCTGGGATCTAATATCTATCAGACAGAAATCTAAGATTAAGAAACTGGGAAGGAAGACTATTTTGGCTTTTTCTTTTTATTAATTAATAATAACTAATAAAAACTGAATTATAAAATTAAAAAATAAAAAAACGTTAGGTCAAGCATGGTCTCAACGGTCAACGTTAGATTCAGGTACCATCCCTTAATTTTCAAATTATTGGGTACCAAAGTCCTCAACTGGTCATTTGTTGGGTACCATCGGTTAAATAGCCCTATTTTAGCCTGCTTTTAAAAGCTACTTATTTTCATGGCTTTTGAGAAAGTCATAGTTTGCTAGATTTCTTGTTAGGGTGAAAGGATGAAATTGTAGATGTCGATTTGCTTGTGTTTCATGAACAAAGTCTATTTGTGCTTAATAAATAATGTTTGAGAGTCTCCATAATGGTTCTTCGTTTATAATCCCTTCATGTTTTATGCCAAGTATACTACATAGTTCGGTAGTTGACGAAACTATTCTTCGACCTTGTTTATTATCGTTTTATGATTTTTCCTTGACTTTCTATGTCATGTATATTGAGTACTTAGAAAATCTATTTTTCGGGTCTAGACCAAACATATATTTTTCGGAGTTACAAGACTTTTGTGAGAGAACACAATTAAATTCGTCTTTTCGACTTTGCAATGGATTTCCGAAACCTTAACATTCTCACAATTTTGATTTCACTCTTTCGTATTTATAAATCTATATATTTTCCGCTTTGATTATCTTTTAATTCTACAAAGTATCTTTAGCACTCTCTGTGGGACAACCCGTATTTGCCGTTGTCTACATCTTCGACACCGTGCACTTGCGGTATTACAAGTCGGTTTTCCGACCGATCATGAACCCTTAAGTCCCGAGCGGATATGAAGTGGCCATGGTCAAGAGGACTGCAGGCTCCACGAAATGAAAACCATAAGGATTTCTGCGAGTACCACGATTCAAAAAACATCTTGCCGAAAATTGAAAGACGTTGGAGGATTATATCCAAGGATTGGTAGATGCGGGAGATCTCAGACAATTCGTACAGCCGCAACAGCGTAGTCAGCAGGATAAAACGGTCAAAATTCCACCAAATGATGGAGTTGTTCACATGATTACGTATTCAAAATTCAATGCACCAACGTTAGTGGGAGATATTAGCAAGCGACTCAGAAAGCGCATGGAAAGGCATGAAATTTTTAGCGTGGATGGAGAGGCTACCGAGCAGTGGGAAGAAGGGATGGCCACGCCTTTGAGCTTTTCCACAGCAGATGTAGACCAGGGAGTAGAGGTTCACAACGACCCATTAGTTCTAACTCTTCCCATTGCCGGTTGGAACATGAAGAAAATATTGATGGACAATGGAGGCTCTTTGAATGTGATGTTTTATAGTGCATTCCTCAAGATGAACCTTAGGGACGAGCAGTTATCTCTATCGCGGTATACCATCTATGGTTTCAATGGATCGGTTTCGAAACCAAAAGGGGAAATCGTACTGGAAGTAAAAGTTGGACCTTTGAAGATCAACACAGCATCATAGACGCGCCATCCCCTATAACGCAATTATAGGAAGATTATGGGTACACCAGTTGAAAGGACTGGCATCATCATATCATCAGCACTTGAGTTTCCCGACTGACCAAGGGGAAATGCAAATCAAAGGAGATCAAGATATAGCCAAGGAATGTCACACAACCGAAACCAGGATGAACTTAGAGCGTGCGGAGCGTAATAGCAGAAAATACCGCAAAGAAGAAAGCAAGAATATGGTCATTGACGAGTACCTCGAAGAATCTAAAGGGAAAAGTTTGATGCATGTCCGCATTGATCCAGGATACAAAATGTCCAGTCCCTGGAGAGAAGCAGAGAAAGAAATTTTTTTGGCTATTGAGGAACATCTCACGGATATCGCAAGAGAAATCCTTGTTGTCGCACGAAAACGCACTGAAGAGCCAAGAACGTCATGTCCCGCTATGAGCCTAGACAAACTTGAAGCAATGAAGGCCGTGAAGGATAAAACGCATACCAAATAGCAGTTAAAGAGCGCTCCCTTCCTAGGAGCACCAGAGCCACTTTTCTCTGCAGTCGAGCCTACCAAAGAGGTAAACATAAGCACCGCAGAGACGCCCAGATGATCAAAATCAGAACTCTGATAGGGGGAGAACAGGAGGAAGCGCTCCATAAATTGCTAATTGAGTACGCAGACATATTT
The DNA here is from genome assembly GCA_023529015.1 of Papaver nudicaule. Taxonomy (NCBI): domain Eukaryota; kingdom Viridiplantae; phylum Streptophyta; class Magnoliopsida; order Ranunculales; family Papaveraceae; genus Papaver; species Papaver nudicaule. The sequence goes on from JAJJMA010143180.1 coordinate 23,915, forward strand.
GCATGGAAAATGGGGGATATGCTTGGCATAAACCCAGAAGTAGTGGAGCATGAGTTAAAAATAGAACCGGGAACGCAACCCTTCAGGCAGAGGTTGCGGAAAATATCACCAGATTACCATCATGCGGTTGAGCAGGAGCTTAAGAAACTTTTGGATGCAGGATTCATTAGGGAAGTCAAATACCCAACTTGGATATCTAACATGGTAATAGTTTCGAAGAAGAACGGTGGTGTACGGATTTGCATAGATTTCTCCAACCTCAACAAAGCATGCCCAAAGGACAGTTACCCACTTCCTAGCACAGATCAACGGGTGGACGCAACCGCGGGGCATGAGTTATTATCTTTCATGGATGGGTACTCAGGCTATAACCAGATTGCACTCGCACCAAAGGATCAGGAACACACCGCATTCTTCACTCCTAGAGGGTTGTATTGTTATACAAGGTGCCATTTGGTCTAAGAAATGCGGGGGCAACATATCAAAGGCTGGTAAACAAGATTTTGAACCATGTATAGGACACAACTTGGAAGTATACGTGGATGACATGTTGGTCAAAAGCAAAAAGGCAAGCAATCATCTTGGCGACCTCAGGGAAATTTTTCAGGCTATGAGAGATGTAAAATGAAAGTAAATCCCGACAAGTGTACTTTTGGGGTTACATCAGGAAAGTTCTTAGGATATTTGGTCACGAAAAGAGGAATTGAAGTGGATCCAACGAAAATCCAGGCGATTGTGGACATGCCTTCCCCGCGGAAACTAAACGAAGTTCAGAAACTTAATGCTAGTCTTGCGGCACTCGGAAGGTTCATTGCCAGATCCTCGGACAAATGCAAGCACTTCTTCAACATTTTAAAAAAAGAAAGCAAGTTTGCGTGGACTGAGGCATGCGAGCAAGCATTTCAAAAGATAAAGGAAAACTTGGTTGCGATACCCATTCTCCAAAAACCCGAACGGGACTAGGTGTTAGCGTTATACATTGCGGCCACAAGCAATGCGGTGAGCGCAGTCTTAGTTCGAACAAATCTAAAGGAAGAACAACCAATCTATTACGTGAGCAAAACCTTATCCCCAGCAGAAAAGAACTATACCAAGTTGGAACAACTCATCTTGGCCCTTGTACATGCAAGTCAGAAGTTGAGAACTTACTTTGACGCACATTACATTCGTGTTATCACCAAAGCACCACTCGGAACCGTACTTGGTAATACGAAGGTTGTAGGAAGGATATATAGCGAAATGGAATGCCCAGCTGGGGCAGCATAAGATTATCTTCGAATCCCGCACATCAAAAAAATCTCAAGTACTCAATGATTTCCTAGCAGACTTACCCTTGGACAACGACGATGGCGTCGACGATATACCAGGTTTTGAGGAAGACAAAGAAGATCCAAACAACATCCTAATTCCCTCAAACTCACGGAGATGGGAAGTTTTTGTCGATGGATCCAGGAATAAAAAAGGAGCAGGGAGTGGTATTGTCATCACTTCCCCCGCAGGAGACCGCATGGTGCACTCTTTCAGATTGGAATTTGAAGAACATACGAACAACATAGTCGAGTACGAAGCAGTCATTCACGCATTGCGCTTGATCATAAAATTGGGTATCAGTGACGTACGACTAACAAGCGACTCTCAGCTAGTTATTAAGCAAATTGAACTCGAGTACCGAACGGTAGATGAGAACATGTGGACGAATTGTTTGAACTTTTCAAAATAACACAGCTAAAATCCACCCCCATTTACCCTCAGAGTAATGGACAGGCAGAAATCACAAACAAAACTATCACAGTACTGAATTTGAAAAGAACCTTGGGGCCTAAGAAAGGAGCATGGTGTGAGCATTTATACAATACGTTGTAGGCATACCGCACTACTAGAAGGCAAACAACAGGAGAGACACTTTTTTTTGCTTACGTACGGAGCAGAATCGGTGATCCCCACGGAAGTAATCCTCCCTACTACCAAAACGGAGGCATGGGAGAAAGGGCTCAACTCATATCTCATGTTACAAAAATTGGATGATCTTGAAGAAAGAAGGGAAGTAGCATTGCAAAAAATGGAAAATTACCAACATAGACTCGCAACGGAATATAACAAAAGATCCAGGATATGAAACTTTGTGGTAGGACATTATGTGCTAAGAGTGATCCCATCATACCAAAAAGAGAAGAAGGCGGGGAAATTCGCGCCAACATGGGGAGGGCCGTATGTAATTCATGACATAGCCAGAAAGGGATCGTATGTTTTGAAGAACATGAAGGGACAGACTCTGCACCACCCCTGGAATGCACTTTATCTGAAACCCTAATATCCTTAAGTATTTTTAGTTTTCAAGAAACGCAGTCTTGCGCACTGCAGCCAGGAGAAGATATAGGTTTACACCAACGATGTATCTATCTCTGGAGAGGAATTGCAGACCTCGCATATCAAGTACTAGTTTGATTTCTTCAAAAGGAAATGGCGTCACAAAGCGTGTACATAGTTTCACCGAAGGCCCGTACGGGAATCAATCAGCATCACGATTACTATGATTACGTGTATATAACATATTTTACACCCGTGGACGTAGGTATTTTGGTATTGAACCACGTTACATCAATGCGTCATATTTGCGTCAATAATTTTGTTAATTAAAAGAAGCTCATTAAGCCCACAATCATTGCGATACCGTCGAAATCACACTATCGTTAAGAGTATCCAGCAACTGTATAAGACGGGTAAAGCACGTCATGTGTAGTCTCTCTAGATTAACCTCGTCAGTGTCTATAAGTGTAAGACCAGAGGTTCGAATCGACAGCAAGAGATGCCTAACATACAACAAACATCCCTATCTTACGGAGCCAAGCTCTTGATAGGGAAACACCACACATCTGTCTCTGCTTCCCCCTGGACAGGGCTTAGCAATCAGTGTCACTGGGCTAAACACTTTTCAAATGACCCCCAGACTTTACTCGGAAGCGCAAAGCTCTAGTAACAATTCAATTAGAATGATAAGTAATAACTGACCAAACAAAGTTGATAAACCTTAACAATACTTGACTGGGGCAAAGTCAGTATTGGCCCACACGAAACTCAATCTCAAATACAATAGTTGACTGGGGCAAAGTTAGTATTGGAGAATCAAAAGTATAACAATACTTCACTGGGGCAAAGTCAGTATTGGTCCACACGGAACTTAATCTCAAATACAATACTTGACTGGGGCAAAGTCAGTATTGGCGCACGGGGAGAATCGAAATTATAACAATACTTGACTGGGGCAAAGTAAGTATTGGTCCACACGGAACTTAATCTCAAATACAATACGTGACTGGGGCAAAGTCAGTATTGGCCCGCACTGGGATAATCGTAACAATACTTGACTAGGGCAAAGTCAATATTGATCCACATGGATTGATCCACACGGAACTTAATCTCAAATACAATACTTGACTGGGGCAAAGTCAGTATTGATCCACACGGAACTTACTCTCAAATGCAATACTTGACTGGGGCAAAGTCAGTATTGATGCGCATAAACAAGATAAAAACTAAGTATGATTTTGGCTTATGATGAGTAACAGGGGCAAGTATGTATACATACTTTGTTTCGAATATATGTTACCCATCATAACCCAAAAGAATTACTTATGCTTAAGCAAAGACTTTGCTAGAAATGAAATCTAGCAATACCTTTCCTCAAACAGGGGCAAGTAAAGAGTAAAGTATGCAACAATTTAAAGAAGACTCAAAAGCACTGATGATTGACCATTAATCACCAACAAAATTACAACATAGATGATTACACCCGCACCCACCACATAAGCATACATCGTCAAAAAACAAAAAGTTCAGAGGGAATTATCGAAAACAATCATCAGAGCAAGAAAAGTTTGAAAACTTAAAGACAGTAGAAGAAACAACATTTGAGAAGGTGGCATAGCATCCCGAGAACCCGAGGAAAATTGAGAAATTGAAGCCGCAGAAGCAGAAGACTGAGTAGTTTGCGGGATAGAACATTCAGGAAGTACCAATCTGGGATAACTCTTGCCCGTGTCTTTCTCGACTGAGTCATAAACAACGTTTACCTTAGTGACATACTTGATGTGCGCCGCATAACTTATCTCAGTGATCTTATGCTTGTACGAAGATATTTTCTTCTGTGCCTCTGTTGCGCGGAGTTCAGAAGTGGTGACCAGGACTTGCAGATTAGCGCGTTGACTCTCCTCATTGGTTAACTTCTCTTGTAATTCAGCACTCCTATTATCCGTAGCACGAAGTTTCTCCTCAAGACCTGGGAAGCAACGAAAAATACAATGACTAAGCTATACGAAAAAGACGAAGACAAAGTACATAAAAACTGGATGTCACTCTGTTGATGGTGGTTTTTGGCAAGGAGGTCGCAAGAGTAATTTTGCACCAATATCTGGCATCTTGGCGTCGTCAGGTGAATAGCTCAAGGCAAGGTATGAATTTGTTTAAGGCAATGGTGATTATGAGAATTGGCCACCATGGCTATATTTTTGATCTTTCACAACCATAGCTTAGTTTGCTGGTCCACATCGCTAGCCTACATGCATCTACCCTAGCTTATGCGCCTAACCTTGGCCTACACGGCCATTAGCCTACACGACCAACTCCTTGTACGCCTAACTTTAGGCCTACATGTATAGGCCTACACGGCCATCCCATCTTGGGATACATGACCCTCTCATCCTGACCTTTCCCTTTTATACTTTGGCCGTGTCTCATGCCACGACCCCACTTTATTACACGACCATAGCTTGTGCTATGGCCCCACTCTTGTTGCTTGAGCCACGACCCCACTTTTATTGCTTGGCTATGAATCCTATGATTTAGGTCTGGTCCCACTTTCTTTGGTTGGCCATAACCTAATATCATGGTCCCACTTTATTGGCTTGGCCGTAGCTTAGGCTGCGGCCCCACTTTAATAGCTTGGTCATGGTTAGCACCATGTCCCACATTATTGGCTTGGCCGTAGCTTAGGCTGCGGCCCCACTTTTATAGCTTGG
>JAJJMA010143180.1:31929-56090 GCA_023529015.1 Papaver nudicaule
TTTTGGCTTATGATGAGTAACAGGGGCAAGTATGTATACATACTTTGTTTCGAATATATGTTACCCATCATAACCCAAAAGAATTACTTATGCTTAAGCAAAGACTTTGCTAGAAATGAAATCTAGCAATACCTTTCCTCAAACAGGGGCAAGTAAAGAGTAAAGTATGCAACAATTTAAAGAAGACTCAAAAGCACTGATGATTGACCATTAATCACCAACAAAATTACAACATAGATGATTACACCCGCACCCACCACATAAGCATACATCGTCAAAAAACAAAAAGTTCAGAGGGAATTATCGAAAACAATCATCAGAGCAAGAAAAGTTTGAAAACTTAAAGACAGTAGAAGAAACAACATTTGAGAAGGTGGCATAGCATCCCGAGAACCCGAGGAAAATTGAGAAATTGAAGCCGCAGAAGCAGAAGACTGAGTAGTTTGCGGGATAGAACGTTCAGGAAGTACCAATCTGGGATAACTCTTGCCCGTGTCTTTCTCGACTGAGTCATAAACAACGTTTACCTTAGTGACATACTTGATGTGCGCCGCATAACTTATCTCAGTGATCTTATGCTTGTACGAAGATATTTTCTTCTGTGCCTCTGTTGCGCGGAGTTCAGAAGTGGTGACCAGGACTTGCAGATTAGCGCGTTGACTCTCCTCATTGGTTAACTTCTCTTGTAATTCAGCACTCCTATTATCCGTAGCACGAAGTTTCTCCTCAAGACCTGGGAAGCAACGAAAAATACAATGACTAAGCTATACGAAAAAGACGAAGACAAAGTACATAAAAACTGGATGTCACTCTGTTGATGGTGGTTTTTGGCAAGGAGGTCGCAAGAGTAATTTTGCACCAATATCTGGCATCTTGGCGTCGTCAGGTGAATAGCTCAAGGCAAGGTATGAATTTGTTTAAGGCAATGGTGATTATGAGAATTGGCCACCATGGCTATATTTTTGATCTTTCACAACCATAGCTTAGTTTGCTGGTCCACATCGCTAGCCTACATGCATCTACCCTAGCTTATGCGCCTAACCTTGGCCTACACGGCCATTAGCCTACACGACCAACTCCTTGTACGCCTAACTTTAGGCCTACATGTATAGGCCTACACGGCCATCCCATCTTGGGATACATGACCCTCTCATCCTGACCTTTCCCTTTTATACTTTGGCCGTGTCTCATGCCACGACCCCACTTTATTACACGACCATAGCTTGTGCTATGGCCCCACTCTTGTTGCTTGAGCCACGACCCCACTTTTATTGCTTGGCTATGAATCCTATGATTTAGGTCTGGTCCCACTTTCTTTGGTTGGCCATAACCTAATATCATGGTCCCACTTTATTGGCTTGGCCGTAGCTTAGGCTGCGGCCCCACTTTTATAGCTTGGTCATGGTTAGCACCATGTCCCACATTCTTACCTTGGTCGTGGCTCGTGCCACGGCCCCACTTTTGTGGCTAGGTCATAGCGCGCGCTATGACCCACTTGTGTTACTCGGCCATAACTCATGCTATGACCCACTTTTGTGGCTTGGCCATGGTTGTTACCACGACCCCACTCTTCCCTCTTGGTCGTGACTCTTGTCACAGCCCCACTTTCATCTCTTGGCTGTGGCTCTTGCCACGTCCCCACTTTTATTGCTGGCGCAACTCTTGTAGACCCCACTTTTATAGGTTGGCTATAAAACAATACTATGGCCCACTTTTATCACACTCCATAGATTGCGGGTCCCACTTCTTAATCTTTGAGTTACCTCTACTTATGGGTCCCACTGATCCAAGTCCTAGATGATTACGGTCTTTATTGAATCCATGATATTCTGGTTTCCTAATCAAATTCGGAAATCTGGCAGATTACGAATTGCCTCAAAGAATGATTTATACGGTCTAATCCGTGAGGATTCAGGAGAAACTTCCTTCATGAAAGTTGTTCATCAGCGAGTTTCCCATGACATACTAAAATTTCATAATTTTAGAAAATATAGGCTGGCCTGGGCGATATTTAAAGTAAGTGACGTGCAAACTGTCTAGAAATCTAAATATGACGTAATGTTATGGTTCATACCTATACATCATATAGCCAACTTCCTAATAAGATTGTTATGCTATGTAATATAGCTTATTATCATTCATGTGTCCTATCTTTAGGCCTTGAATTGGCAATGCTCATGCATTTTTGGTTGTGGCTACGCTGTGTTAGCATGACCTGACTTTTCTCCTGTAGACTTGCTTCTATAATCAGTGCTATATTTCTTAATCATGGATCATAGCTATGACTTATATTATTTTGGACATTCATATGTCTCTATTACTCAGGTAATTGGTGCATTATATGCCACAAGCCAATTTCTCATATTTATGGCATACGAAAAGTCGTATTTACTTGACTATTGCCACAGAGGGTTGCTGAAATCCCCTTAGTCTAAATGGCGATTGCATAGCTCAATCCTTAGACTATTCTCATTGGTCTAAATGGCGATTGACCGGCTCAATCCTTAGACCAAGCCTAAAAGAGATACAAAAGCTTATCGCTTAATTCTCTATTTTTGTGCAAAGTCCTAATTACCAGTAATTGGTACGACTCGCACTTAGTCAGCTTTGACTTAACATATATTCAACAGTTAACAAATCTTACGAGAATCAAGTAAGTTACATGGGGGGATATTCTTTAGGGTTTTGGTTTGGCAGTCTACGGCACGTGTGATTGCAACGGCTCAATCACTCAACGGGAAAGAAAGCTAAGTCGTGTGAACGTTGCTGAAAAGTGGGGATGAGAAAGTGGGTTGTTAGTCTTCCCTAATATAAGGCGCAAGACTCTTAACAACTGGTCCCACTTACTCCACACTCCCACTCTTCCACTTCTTCCACTTCTTACGAGATCAGTTGGAATTCTATTGCTATAAATAGGTCACTCGACCAGTTTGGAAAACAAGTTCAAGTTCAACAGAACAAAACAGTTCAATTCAGTGCAGTGCAATCAATTCATCTCATCGATAATTGGTTAACTCTTCTCATTCAGCATTTAATATCTAGTGAGAACTGAATATCCATTCTTTTAGCAACTTTATTCACAACATCACAGAAATCATAGCAATTCTCTGATCTCATCTTTCTCTGCTTCCCTCCCTTAAACCAACCCTATTTCCTCTTCTTGTAACTGAAGCAATACTCGAACGGCCATTTCTTGGTTTAGGCGAGTCTTGTTCGATCTTGACCTCTCGAATACCATTACAACTTCATATTATATCATTACACTTCACACTTTACCCCTCAGATTCTCTTTATTGTTTTACACCTAAAACACACTCTTAATAAGATTACCCTCGAGATTTCCAGTCAAAGTCTCATTAGTTTCACTAAGAAGGGAATTGTCTCTCGAGAGTTTAGCGTGCGACACTTCAAGACACTCATAAAGGGATTGCTGATTAACTATCTCTGACTTATGCAGTAAAGTCTCATGTTCAATACGTATATTTTCCCTATAAACCCCCTTTACCGCAGATCTCCACTTGGCTATTGATAACTCATCCTGAGATCTCTTTGAGGTTAATTCATCAACAGTACGCTTAGCCATATTCTGTTCACCCATGAGATTTCCAAACTCATCTCTAAAACTGAGGTTTTCCCGGGAAAGTTAGGATACATGCGCACGCAAATATTCTATCATAGTACGGTCAGAGTCAGAGGTACGACTGGAAAGTTGTTCGCGTAATTCAGAAAGTTGACGAGACACATCAACCAAGGAAGCAGATTTCCAGGATAACTCCTCTTCTGCCTTCTTTTCATAAGCTTTGTAATCCGCAAGAACCTTAAGCCCCTTGTTTTCAACATCGTAATAGGATTTTTTGTATTCCTTAATTACATCACACTGCGTATTATACCTAAGCTTCACATTTACTAATTCGAGAGCAGGTTGTTTATTTTGATTACGGAACTGGTTAACCGATTCGCGAAGAGATTGGATTTCATCCACACCCGCCCCTAGTCAGCAGGGGGGATACTTCCGGTAACGCACCAAACTCGAAATAAAGCTAGTAAGGAGAAAGAGCAAAATCTTACCTTGCTTAGAAGTCAGTTGAGCGCGGAGATTTTCAAGTTCAGTACGCAATGACGCATTCTCATTAGACAACTTGGTGTTCAATTCTTTCAACTGATCAACCCCGGGAGTAACAGATGCGGCTTCCAAAAGATTTTTCTTCAGCTCAGTAATTTCAGCATGGGTTTTTCCCAACTCGGTCCTCTCATCAATAAACAGAGATCCTAACTGGATGGATTTAAACCTAAAATACTTGTACAACATATAGTAGTTGTACTGATACTTCATCAACTGAAAATAAAAAATAGGTATGTCATTCTCTTAGCGCGCAATAAGAGAACTTCCAAAATAACAAAGAGTCAAGAGCATTACCGCAATAAGATTCATCTGAGGGAATAAGTATGCTTCACCATCAGCAATAAGAATCATCTCTTTGACACTGAGATCAAGATTTAAGCCAGCAGTAAGGGTCGCGCTTACTGCATCATTAGAACAACGTCCCCAGCTATCACGCACGTTCTCAAAGGGGGCAACGACAGTTTGATCACGAATGCGAGCACTAATCTCTGGCTCTCCTGCCACCGCCGCGGAAGACGAATATGGAATTGAAATATAACCCCAAGCTTTTGACCAAGCGAATCCCTTTTCATCATCGGACAAGTACATCAGCAACTCCTCAACATCGACATTGAATCCCGCACTCTTGGAAGGGATGGAGGGTGGATTGGTAATTACCATTGTCGACAACGAAGAAACTTTCTCGCCCGTAGCTGTTTGCTGAGTAGCGGGCTGCTGCACGACATGTCGATCCCAGTCATCAAAATCCAGGAGTACGTCATCAGTCGGGGAAAGTTGGTTTTCTATTCCTGTGATGAAAGAAATCGACTTGGACTGAGTTTGTTGAGCATTCCCGCGAAGGGTATCATTGTATACCTCAGTGGCATCTTGATCAAGATCACCGCGGTTCCCCCCAGAAGCGTCTCCTAGAAAACACATAAGGAAGAGGCATCAGAAACCACATAAAGAAGGTAAAACCAGAAGAGAATATGGATAACGGGACGATATTTACCTTGACCGACAGCACCGTGCTCGGAGACAAAGCCTGTGACAAAGCCTTCATCTGCATTGAAGTCTTTCTCCTCCACCTCATGAATGGTAAGGGATACAGACACCTTTTTGGTCTTACGAGAACGCCCGTGCGAGGGAGTAGCATCAGGGTCCGTAGAAGTAGAACGTGAAGTAGCATTGGGATCAGAACTTTGCTCACTCTCGCCTATGCCCTCATCTCCCATACGAGAATCTACCTCGGAATCCATCTGAGTCATTTCCTTATAGTTAGAGGATTCGCGGTCCGTGTCCCCAGGGCTGTGGAATTTCTCTTCTTCTTGCTCTTCAAACTCTTCTATATAATTTTGATCTTCTCCATTAGGATCCTCCTTAGCAGAATCTTCTGATTGCTCATCTTCTCGTCTTCCTCTGAGGAGGATTGAGGTACGGTTTTCTTTTTCTTACTCACCTGAGAGAAAAGGCAGTCAAGTATGAAAAATACGTGCGCTAAATGAAGAAGGCAAAGGTTGAGGAAAGTGTTACCTGAGAATGAGAAGCGGTAGCCTTTCGTTTCTTGGACGCTTCTGTTGCCGCACCAGTAGGAAGAACGCTAAAAAGACGGTAGCCATCGGGGAACTTTCGAAATTCAGCTTGTAAGGACAAAATCCTTTGTAGCGTCGGGGTTGCTTCTCGCGGGGAAGATCGGGATTCTCCTTACTGAATCCATTCGCCCAAGTACCAATGATCTCCACGGGAGTACTGTACCAGTCAAAATCATGATCATCTCGCACTTTGTCACTCTTAGGAACGCCTTTAGTCTTGCTGCCATAAATGTCACTAAGCAGACGTACTTGGCCCTTCTTGCACTATTTTGCAGTCAATATGCGCCTTTTCATACCGACGCTCCATCTCACCCGAGCGGTTGATGAAATATAGTCCATGTAAGTGTTGTTGAAGTTCTCCGCGGTGTAAAATTTCTATTCAGAAAAGTCAGGCTTGAACGAAGTTATCTTAGTCTTCTTATCAATGCGGTCCGCGCATTCATTCAGAACACGCCAAAAGCTGCCCGTGTAAGTAGAGACATGGAGCCAGTCAGACCCTTCCCTCTAACGACCAAAAAACACGTCATAGATGAAATGGTTTGTCTCCGTGGAGTCATACAAAGGAATCCTCAGACCCGCAGCCAGCGCATCCACCGTGGTCAAAAGCTTAGTGTCACTATACTCATACTCATGCTAGAGGGTTTGTCAACACAGAGAGATTTTGTACCCTTTGGTTCACGGTCTAAAGGAGGTCTCTGATCATCACGGGATTTATGTCTATCATTACCCCCACGGGGTTGCTCTTGGCGGCTCTCATCACGAAAAACTATATCCTTCGTTCATAACGAGTGGATTCATTCCTGCCATCCCCGCGAGGTCTCTCTCTCCTATGTTCTTCACGAGAACGCCCGTGTCTGGAACCATCCCGGGAACGACCTTCCCGGTATGCGCCATGAGATTGTTTAGATCTGTTTTCCGTACAGGCACTATGGTCACGAGGAGATCTTTGATGACGAGGATTCTCGTCCTCACGAGAAGACTGACGCACTGTGCCAGCAAACAACCACGGGATTAAAAGACTAAAACTACAAGGGGACAAGCAATGGATAATTCGCCCGTATTGGATAACATCAAAATGAGAATTTGGGCTTACGATGAAGAACAGGGGCAAGTATATATACTTTGTCTTAAGATTGTGTTCTCCATCATAACCCCAAATCACTCAAGCATAACGACATATAAAATAAAACCGAATCAGGAACGCATTCAGACATCCACACACAGGCGCAGTCAAGATAATATAGGAGATTTCAACAGATTGTTAAGAACCCTAATTTCAACAGTTGATTCAGGCATTCGTCATTTCAAAACAGCAAAGTTACGCAATCAAGGAATCAAAGCATGATTACAAGAAGACGTGATTAGGGCAGGAGGAAGAAAAACCCTAATATTTTTGCGATTTTATCCCCAAATTAAATGAGGAGGCAATCATTAAAAGCATCATCGAGTATAAAGAGTTTAATCCAAAGCAGTAAAGGAGAAGAAGTAAAGAAGGACTACCTGATTAAGGAAAGAATTGTGACAGTAGCAATAAAGGCTTGGACAGTAGAGCAGAGACTGTGACAGACGTATCAATGGTGGACAGGGACACTGTCGGAGAAAACAAGGAAAAGAAGCAGAAGAAGGAAGAAGAAAACAAGAAGGAGAATGAAGGACTTAACTTTTATTCTTCTTGTATTTATATTAGCATTAAAGTCCACGACCCCACAAATCTAAGAGCGGTTGACAAAATGTGGGAAAGTGGAAGGACAAAGACGTTTCTTTCCCAATCTACTCCTGAGGGAATTCGAAAAGAAAGGGGCAAACTGTAATAGCACATTTGTCACCGAACGCGTGACAAGATCATAAAGCAGCCACAGCCAATTACCAAGCAGCGAGAAGCATGGAATCAAAGCTAAAAAGCACTTTAATCAATCTCGAGGAGAGTCTGAATGGACGATGGGGATCAAACCAGACCCAGCTGTCGTGAATAGACAGTGCAGAGGTGGTTGAGAAGTGGCATCAACAATTATTGTCAACGGGACAATGTACAGAGACGACGTGGCCAACTCTCAGCCAAGTATTCCACTCTATATATGCAGTCGCACTAGATTAAGGCGTGCGGGAAGGAACACTGACGCAGTAAGAACAAACCGCACCTAACGAGGCCGTGCGGGGAAATCTAGAAGGAACAGTGAATTCTGAGAGAAGTCTATAAATACAAGATCCCATCCAAAGAGACGGGGGGTCGACCAAAATCGGCAAAGATCTAGGATAGAAAAGAGAGTGTCTCATTATGAACTCATCCTAGTCTAGGAGTAACTAAAGCATTGATTATATACTTGTAAGTCCGATGAATCACTTGAAAGCAACTTTTATCACTTGGATGATGCTCATATAAGAGTTGAGAGGATCTTATTACTTTGTTATGAATGGCTAGCTTATGCATTATTGATCACGATTACACCTGTTTAGCAATGTTTCTTTGATATATCTAAGTAATATGCGTCTTTATTTCACTCAAAGCATGATTATTCCGCATTCAAGCAATAAATGTGATATCGGTCACAAACTGGTTGATACATGTGTATCTCGTCGTTTAGAGAACTTGGTAAACCTCAAGTCAATTGAGGGTAGAATTCTATTTAAGAAAGGAATTCTAAATAGAGAAGGATTCCTAGATAAGGTAGTATTCTTAAATAAAGAAATACTCCTAGATTAGGAAATATATTCCTAAGAGGTTTGGGACAACCAAACCACTATAAATAAGGGTGTCTAGTTCTTAACTAAGACACTCCTCGCATGAAAATCCTAGCATGAAGTGAGAGGTTTCATCCCACTTATTTGGGTGGTGAGTTGGTTCGAGGTATCTCTTTGATGGAGGTTCTACGGAGCAATTAGAATGAACTACGTTTGGTTTGATTCCTTGTAAAAGGATACGTAGGCAGCTGAGGTGCAACCGAAGGGACTCAGATTTTCGTTTGAGAATCTAGTCAAAGATCTAGACATCTAGTAAATCTAGAGAAGAAGCTTGTGAGGTAATCACTAGAGGTGTTGCAAAAGAAAGCTTAGCAAACAATTTAGGATTTAAATTGTTTAGTAAGATTGTGAGCGTGAAAGAGAGAATTGTAATAGTTTTCTTGTTCATAATCTAGAGAAGATAGTTTCTTCGAATTGGTTCTCGTGTTTTCCTATTTTCGTCTATTGTTATTTTGAATTCCGCCCTAATAACTCTAGTCATCAAGAGTACGGAGATCATACGTATCACTGTTAATCTGACCAGTAGATACGATTGACTAAAGCTAACAACGACATGTTTACCACTGTATATTTCGTATTCTTAGAGAAAATCCGCATTGGTATTCTTCAAAGTTATATCTCTTGATATCATTATTGTGTCGCACTCACATGTATGTTACGATATTGATTGTGAGTTTATGATCTAATCAAATAGATTTATGCGCTCACACTAACAAACACAAACAAGGTCTATCTCTGCCATTGAAATGATTAACATTCACACATTGTCTGCAATATTTCTCCTAAACAAAAAAGTTGAAGATGCAGCAACCATACAAGAAAAAACACTCAAAATATTTTAGTAACAGATATATTCACTCCAAAACTGACATCAAATTAGCGCAAAGAAATTGAGTATAATTAAATATATAGAACCTAAATAGCATAAAGTTGAACCTATAACTCTGAATATAGCCCCAGAATTCAGCAATTTTAAAACAAAATGGCATGAAGTTGACCCTATAACTCTGAATATTAGCCCCAGAATTTAGCTCTGAACCTTACTCAAGTTTTACGCCTCTTGCTGCTTTCTCTCTTCTTTTTTCTTCTACTTTCTGTGTTAGATTGTGTTCTATCTTCTATGCTCATAATCACCCTGAGATAAGCTGGTATATGCTCCAGGCTACTGAACGGAATAATGTCTTGGTAGAACTTTCAGATTTTCAAGCAGTTCTTCAAATGATGGCCGACATTTTGGGTCACTAGTTTGCCAATTGCAATAAATAGAAAATGGTTAATAAGCTAAAAATGGGTAGAATAATATAGGTTATTGGATTGGCAGCTTCACTAATAAGATAATTTATGTGGAGTACGAACCACAGGTGAATGAAAATTGAGTAAAAAAGAAGATATCACAAGATAACGACCTGTGCCAGCAGCTTTCAATAAGAGAAGCCCAATGTTTATCGACGTCTTTTGGAATGTCCAGTCGTCGGTCCATGAAACCCACAGCACCAATCACCTGAAATAACATTGCACCAAGACATCGTAAATGTTCAATCCATGTAAAACATAGATGAGTCGTGGGACAAGTATTGATTTTGTAATGAAGTGTAAAAGGCTACTTTCTTCATTCCTAATCCATAATTATATATTTGAATATGTGCACTCCAGGTGACTATTACTACTCACAGTATAATTCCATGTAAAAGATTGGAGGAAGCAAGTAAATACCTGCACCGTGTTAAGTGTATCCCAAGGGATCTTCTGCGTGGCAAGCTCCCAAAGCACAACTCCGAAGCTATAGACATCAGACCTGTAGTTCGCATTCATTAAACTTTAGATAGTTGTCGAGCTCAAGAAAAGGGACATCTAACTTGGAGAGCCAGGTTAAAGTGACTGAGTAAAGTAGAACTTACTTTTCATCTGAGGACTCATTACGAATAACCTCTGGAGCCATCCACTGTGGCTGCAGAAAGAAAAAAAAAACATAAAATTATTAAGGTTACACTTGATTTCCGAACAAGCAATTCAATCAATAACCAGCCACATTAGAATTACAGACTATCAAAGCAATTCGTTTTAAGAACCAAAGAAGGCAAAAAATAATACTTAAGGCAATGCATACCGTTCCTTTCCCCATCTTTGTTGTGAGATACGTTGAATGTTTGAATCTTGAGAGACCAAAATCACCAACCTAACGGAAACAAGAAAAAGAATACATGACATTTCTTTTCAATATCAGATTCACAATCTAAAGATTGGAGAAAGAGAAGTATGACATGACTTCATAAAAGAACAGAATTACCTTCACATTCCAGTTCTTATCAACTAACAAATTCGAGGACTTCAAATCACGATGGACGATCTGTGGTTTGCAACGATGGAGGTAATTCATACCATGCGCCTAAAGACCAGTCAAACGAAAATTAAGCTTAACAAATGGATGTAGAAATTCCAGGCTAGAGTAGAAGAGAAAAACGTGTACAAGTTTCAGACATTACAAATCAACTTCAATGAAAAGAAAAGGAAAACACAGCAACTTCTGATAACAGCTAACAGCAATAAACAAACAAGTACGAGAAAATGGCAAACATCAGAGTTCCAGGTTTCACACGTGGTGCATGATATAACATTCTAGCTATCAAATATATATATATATAGATGTGTATCGAGATCTAAACAATAATGGAGTTAACTTCTGCTCTAGTGAAGCCATAGTGAAAACAACATACAATGTCCACAGCCATGAGAGCACGGCGCCTCCAATCTAATTTAGCAGTGTTACGTCGAAGCAACTGATACAAATTTCCACTGCAAGCATAAAACGTTGTTAACCAAGTAATTAGAATAAAGATTACATAAAGCATCCAAAATTAGCAAAAGAAAATAGATAATGACATATAAAAGTCAAAATAAAACATGAACTCGATTACTCTCTTAAATTTCTAAGTTTTCAGAGGTACAAGTAGAGAATGAACCATGGAAGGTACTCCGTGACGATGCACAGATGCTGGGGTGAAGTTACTGCTCCCATAAAAAGTAGTACATTTGGATGACGAAGCCTCTTCATAAGAAATACCTTCGTACAAAATATATTTTAGACCAATGCCTACATCTTGTCATGCAAAATTTGCAGTAGCAAGATGTTATCTCCATGAACATTTTATCGCAAGAACTAATGAGGATTAAACAAATGTGCCAGAGAATATTCACCCAAATTTAGATACTGAGTAAGGGGTTCATACAATGCCATGGAAAGACTCTTAGGGGACCACGAAAAAGAATCACATGGTATGAGGATGAAGTCATCATCGTGTTGATTATTGAAAGTTGTAAGAACTTCCAATAAAGGACAATCACGCCTCCCAATATTTATGGGTTTTTGATTGATGTGGTGAGCCTCACCAAAAATCACCCAATTAGCCCTTTAGATCATTATCAAATGAATAAAACCATAGAGAATATCTCCACTTATACAATACGATTATTTATGTATAATAAATTTTAAATTGGCTACCAAGTCAAGCAGCACTTTGTTTGACGTAAGGAACTAGCCAGGGTAAAACAGAACTAATATATCTCTACCAAGCATAACCACAGATCCATAAGAGTTTTCACTGGCTCTGTCGAACTTGTGTTGCACATGTAGGGGTATGGGCAGCTGATATGAAAACGTTTCCAAGTGTCCAATACGGCATGTCCAAAAATGGACGTAGCTTATAGGTTACAAACTTTGTAAAAAATATATTCAGTCCTACATCCCTTATTGAGTGGAAATGCCTTTTCTGGAGCTTTGTTTATAAGAGATTCCTCATTTTTAGACATTTTCAAATTCTACCTTCCTCACGTCAAGCACGTGAACTAGAAAAGTCCTCTGTATATGTTCTTTTGAAAACGAAGAATCAAATGCTTCGGTTGCTGTATCAAGTATCAGTCTGCGTATCTTTGTTGATAGGTATGGACATGGGACACGGGCATTAAATGGAAGTATCGACGCAACCCAGTGTAGAACTTAAATGCAGATTTGCAGAACTGATCAAGGTTTTATCCTCTAACAACATGGCTTATAAAGAATGTAATAATCTTATATAACAAACCACAGATTGAGGTCAAAAACTACCTCTTGTCTGAAAGAATGCAGCACGTGATCTGAGTACTCAATCTTAGAAAATTCTTTTATTGCAACATCCTGCAAGATAAAGGAAAATCCAAGGTATTTACAACATTTATCACAATTGGCACACGTACAAGTTCCATTCATACGCATTAGCAAGATGTAGAATGCTCATAATACATCTATTTTACAGATTTATGCATGGTGTGACAGGGAAAAAAACATACCGATCCACACCACAAACCACGATACACAGTTCCACATGAACCTGAGTCCAACAACCGAAGTTTAAAGATCAGAAACTCTTCGGACTTGAAAAGCCATGAAAACTAATTGCTTCAGAAAAATTGAAAGAAATATCTGCATATGAAAACGTTAAGTACCACTTCCAATCTGTGCACCAATTGCCAAGTCTTCCCAGATGATATCGTACTGCGTGGAGTCTATTTCCGTATCAAATGTTTGACGAAAACTGCTGCTGGTACTGATGCTACTAACTGAAGTATTTTTGTTGTTAGCATTAGAAGAAGAGAACGACGACGTAGATCCCTCGTTCCCAAACCGATCGTTTCCAACAACCTGGATTCCAGATTTATCATTGCCATCAAAACTATTTTGTAGATGGAAGTTAGATTCAAGCTCATGGTTCAACCACTGCAATGACATTCTCTTCTTGCTAATCCAAGCCTCTGCTCTAGATGTTATGTTCTTGCGTATCCCGATCTCGCATTCACCCTCACCCCCAAAACCTCTGAAAACTTTTTCGGTGGATAATTCGACAATGGGACTCTTAAAAGTAACACCCATGCGAGATGGAAGCAGGTCCTCTATTGTCTCCGACAGCCCTTGATCAAAATAAAATCTTTTTCCATTCCAGGGCTCACATTCCAAGGTACAATCACCAGGCTTCATTTTCGACCTGATTTTGTTGGTAATTCGAGATGCCTGTTTCATGCAACAATCTTTTTCTTAAGCATAGGAATATTCAAGTTCCAAATAAAAGAACCAAAGTTGGACTGAAATTACCAGAGTAGAAAACTTGGACGCAACCCCAGCTTGCAGGGGCAACCGAGAATCAACATCTGGTGCAATTGGCACACCACCAGTTCCAGGCTGCTGCCTGGAGATGGCATAGGAACCAGAATACTGATTTCGAGTATTCTGCCGAAATGGTTTTGAATCAACAGAGGCACATATGACCCCAATCAAAGTACCTTTATCATCATAAAATGGGCTATTGGTTATAATGCCTACGAATAGTTTCCCAGCTTTATTCTTTAGCGGGAACACTCCTGTATAGGTATTCCCAATGGTATTGTTTTGTATTATCTCAGCTGCTGCACCATAGTACTGGGCAGCCGTAAGGAGTTCCATGTTACTCCGGCCAAGGGCTTCCGAAGCAGAATGTCCGTAAAGTTTCTCAGCCCCTTGATTCCTATACAAGTGAAATTAATAACAATCCAATCCAATCCAATCCAAATTGGTAATACAATCATGAAAATGTATTAGAGAAAACCCTAGATTATGAGTGACATACCAGTAAATGATCCGGTCATTGAGATCGAAAATATGGAGTGATTGACCTACCGACTGGCAAATATTCAAACAAAAACCAATAGATGATTCAATTCCAGCTCCTCCTATCCTAGGGATTTGTGGTTCACATCTACTGTATTTTCTTCTTGGGTCAGCTAATTTCCATTGGTGAGGAGAAACTGAGTGAGATGCTGGATTACCATGATGAGGAATGTTGGAGATTTCTTGTTGAAGATGTGCATTTCCAGATTCTAGTTCTTGTATTCTCTTCAACAACAGCAAACGCTCTTTTTCTTGTTTTGGTGGCGGCGGCGGAACTAGAGGCGGTGGTGGAGGAGTTTCCATTAGTGTCTGAATTCTGAAACTCTCTTCACCGCCTCTCTGTCCCTCCCGCCAATATCCACGTTACTGCATGTATAGAGGGTGTAGTAACGTGGCAACATATCATGGGCATGGCACAACCTGCTAATAAAATGGAACCACCGAATACAGCAAGGATATATAAGTGTGCATACGACATTGCACAGTACTGCTCATTTTCCCATAGTTGGTTGTGATAACTCGAAAAACGGTGAGCAATGTGCTGATATTTTTGGTTGTGAGCAGGTATATAATTTCCGATTTTCTATCTAGGAATTCCTTTATAGCGTGTTTGGTTCAAGTATTTGAGACCCCAGGAATTGGATTCCGGGGGAATAGGCTCAATTCCTGTGAACCAAACAGCCACTTTACTTCAGTCGTCCCAACACCTGTTTTCAATTCCACCCGCTGAGCTACGGAAAAGAATTGGATTCCGCCTAGAAAACACGGGAATTGGCTTCAAATGACCTGGTTACCCCTCTAAAACTCCGAATATTACCTAGTTACCTATCTAACAAAACCTTATCTTCTTTCATTTGTTTCTCAAAACCTTATCTCAAACGTTATCTCTCCACAGAACCAGAGAGCGAGAGAGGAGAAGAAGAAAACCATGGCAATCTCGATTATCCGTAAAAACCATGGCAATCTCGCTACACTCAATCTCATCTTCTAACCGTAAAAACTAGTGAAATCATCCGTTGAAGCCAAAGGATTTATAGGTATTTCTAAACCCTAGAAAATCGAATATGTTATCGATTTTTGAGAATTTGTGATGTGACTGCTTCAATTGATCTTGATGTTGGATCCGGTGAATCAAGTGGGGATCCAAATGGCCTTAGTTTGATGGCTTCGTCCTTCAACAAATTTGTGGAAGGTACACTACCACACTTAGAAGCGGTTCGTGGTTCTCTAACTCAAGAATCGGATGTAAACAAACAATTGTTTGAGGAATTGAAGAAGATTGAGGGTCTTAGCGAAGATGATGTGATAGATGTCGCATCAATTATTCTCGATTCATCTACAAAAATGAAGGTCTTTTTTGGCATGGAGGAAGCACAAAGGGCACACTATGTGAAGAACAGAATTCTCAAGTAGTGTAGCTCCTTTTTATTAACAATAGTGGAAGGAATTGATTAACTTTTTTTTTCTAGTTTCAACATTTGTTTCAAGCACTACAACTGATTTACTTTTGAAAATTTCAATTTGAATGTTATGGTTAGTTAAACTTTTTGAAATTGCTTTGGTTTAGTTATTTGAATTTGAAAATGAAGGGTATTATAGTGATTTGACTTATTTGAATTCCAGGGGAATCCAATTCCCCCCAACCAAACATGAAAATAAGGATTCGGAATCCAATTCCAAGGAATTGGATTCCTGGAATTGGATTCCTAGGGTCTCAAATACTTGAACCAAACACGCTGTTAGACAATAAATCAAAATTTAAGGGCTAATATTCAGAAAATGCAGCAAAGATTTTCCAATTGGAAGAGTAGATACCATTTTAATTAGGCCCCTCTTATGCACCATGGTAAATTTTTCGGTTTTGCATGACCAGGTGGACTGGTAAGTGGGCGAGGCCACAATGGAAAAGGCGGTTAACGACCTAATTTCTACTGGTTGATAGAAATTAAGTCAAGCAACGTACACTTTCTCGCTAGCGAAATTAACTTTATCGCTCGATAGAAATTAAATCGTCATTGATTCTCTTTTCGTCTCCTATAAATACAGGTTTTCCGTTAAAAAAACTCACAACGCACACTACACCATATTTGGGGGGTAGCAACGGTGCTCATCTGTTGCGAAAAGTGTTAGAAACGGGGACCGGCCGTTGCGATTCATGGTGTGACGAATTTTAGCAACGGTAATGTTGCCGTTGCGTCTCAAGGTTAGCAACGGTACTAGCAACGGAGCAGTTCCGCCGTTGCTAGATTTTGCCCGCAACGGCCTTTTTTCCGTTGCTTAATTTTTCCTGCAACGGCCAATTTTCCGTTTCTGATTTTAGTAAGCAACGGCTTAGTCTCCGTTTCGGATATTTTCCAGCAACGGCCTGATTTCCGTTTCTTATTTTAGCCGGCAACGGCGATATTACCGTTTCTAAACCTTGACCAGGTCAACGAAGACCGACTTCCCTTTGCCGGGGAAATTTTAGCAACGTAAATTTTCCGTTGCTAAATCTTGACCAGGTCAAGGAAGACCGACTTCCTTTTAATAGCAACGCAATTTCTCCGTTGCTAAACCTTGACCAGGTCAACGTAGACCAACTTTCCCTGAAAATAGAAACGGTAAAATACCGTTGCTAAATTTTTAACAGAAAAAAAAAAAGCAGATTTTCCTGGTTTACCAGCCCTGGAATTGCAGGCAATACCCCTGCAATTCCCCCATTCCCCTGCACCTACAGTTCCCCAATCATACATTCACAGAATCATACATTCATAGAATCAATTTCATTCATTCAAAGATATTCAATACCAAAATTTCATTTATACTTGGACAATATTTCATACTTAGACAATATTCCATACTTAGACAATATTTCAAGTTTACTTGGTGCTACACTTAGCCAAAAAAACAGAACTTATAATAACGAAACATAGCTAGTTTCAGACAATATTTCAAGTTTACTTAGTGTTCTCGTTCTATAAGACCTAGCTAGTTTCAGTACCTGTCTTTGCCGAAGTTGTCGAAATGAGGGCTGCAAAGGAAAAGCTACATTTGTCGACATGGTAACAACCTTAAGAATTTAAACCTGTATTGATTGTCCCTTGCTACTGTAAAATGTAGCACAACCATTTGCATACATACTTCAATATAGCATGGGGCAGTCAATACAAGCTCAAATCAAAAAGGTTAAGGAATTTGCACAGTAAGGCCTTGGCTTTGTTGTAGCTTCCCATATATCTGAAAGTGCATGATATCCCTGCAATTGTTAACCATTGTATCCAATATTCAGAAACCTTAACTTAGAACAACAAAATTTGCCTAATTGATGTGATACAGGAGAGGTCATATACCTGTCATCCAAATGCATTCTTATCCTTCACTGTACCCTAGCCTTTCCCTTTGCATAAGCCCGCAGCACAATACCTCGCATGAAAGTATAAACCAAATGTCAATATAGAGAAATTGATCAATATCAGAGGCAAAAACAAATGAAAGTAGCTAGATAAGTACTTACCAGGGATTGTTATTCCCCCGGGTGGCTACTACCGCTTCAGTGAACCTCAACTGCAATCACATAGATGTGTTCAATCATACATGTTTAAGTATGCATTAAAGATCACCAAGAAAATACAAGACATTTCAATTCAGATTCTAACTTAGTTCAGTGACTTGTAAATAAAAACTGTACGTTGACAATCCAGTAAACATTAGGCTAAAACAAATGCCTATCACACTCAAGTGTAACTTGACCCAACAAAAGTGAAAAATCTCGCAATATGACGGTTCAGGAAACACTAAAAAGATCACACAATATCATATAGACAAGTAGTTCTCAAATCAGAACAAGTCGAAACTAATCATCACAATACGAAATCTATCTATAATGGTTTATATTTCCTATGATCGTGCAAGTTAACTGAAATATACAAATTTTACAACAACAGAAAATGCCCAATGTAGCAGAACTTGCCAACTCGATCCTAATTAGTTATTAGAATACATACCCAAAGGTTTGATGACTCTGATCCATAAGTACACAGATCCATATCCTCAACTGCAACACAAGAACAATGCATAATTAGATATAGCAAAATATAATAATTAACAAGAACTGTAAGTTAGAATTGATGGACTATTAGGCAGAAAGTATAAACTGAAGTTCAATATCGAGAAATTATAACTAAGTAGTAGTACAAGCAAAAACAAATGAAGATATCTAAGTACTTACCAGGGAATGATATTCCCCGGGTGGCTACTACCGCTTCAGTGAACCTCAACTGCAGTCACCTGCATCATCACATTATAACAGAACACAAACATATACAAAAAAAAAAACCACACATCATTTAAAACATTCAATTTAACCCCCAAAATGTGTTATCCAAAAAAGTGCAAAACAAAAAAAGACTAGAAGCAGAATGTCATCCAGCAACACTTTCACATGACTATGCAATAATCATTCTAACTGGAACACCTTCCTCATATGATCTTCTCTGCTTTCTGTTGGTCCAGGTTGTTCTCATTCTCGCAGAACACTTTCCAGTCCTCTTTTTTAATATTTGGAGGAACAAATAAAAGCCTTTCTTCTTGTGTAGAATGTTTTTCTCCAATGATATCTGCTATAAAAGCCTGGTAAGTTTGCACTTGTAGTTCTCTCCAGGCATCTTCATTATACTTGCGTGGCACTTGTTTTTCTTCATCGACCTCCACTGCAGCCATAATTACCTGTAATTAAGAGGGAGGAAGACATAAGCACATTACAGATTTAGGTCTGAAAGTCATCCAACCCTTATCTGAGATATATGTAAAAGCTCAGAATCCTGAAAGACTTACACCTACAACAAGTAACATGCCCACACTGGATCATAAACATACTTAACATACACAAAAAACTAAATAACTGAATCATGAACTAACATAAACAACATCAGTAGTAACAAAACCTAAAAGAAAAGATTTATACCAACACCACCAGTATCGACAACACCAGAATCAAAAACTACAGTACCAACAACACTAGATCATCACCAACAGCTAAACCTAAAATCAACAAAAGCTTAAATCATTGAATACCCAATGACCCAAATACCCAAACAAACCTAAAATCAACAGCAACTTAAATCATTGAATACCCAAATCAAAAACCTAAAAACATCTTAATTAGATCTATAACCAACAACATAAATTAGGGTTTTTTTATACCTAGTTCTTCCAGCAGCAGTATCAACAGCAGTACCTAAACAAAAAAACGATAAATCATCAGATCTATAACCAATAGCAAAATTAGGGTTCTTAGAAAATATACGACAAAAATTTGGGTTTTGAGAAATTAGGGATTCTTACGCAGAGAGAGGGAATCGACGAGAACTTAGGTTTTTGAGAGAGGGTTTGAGAACTGAAATCGAGTGAAGGAATGAAAAAAAACTGAAAGAGAGAGGGTTTGCAGAGAAGAGAGAAAGAACGAAAGAGAGAAATGAAAGAGAGAACGAAAGAGAAGAGGGTGTACACGTTTTGTTTTCTCTCGATGGATAAGATGGAGTCAGCTGTCTGGTTGGTGGGCTGAATCACTCTGACTGAATACGTGTTGGTTTAGTCAGAGAGGAGAATACCAAAAGTTGCCCATGGGTTATAACTGTTCATGTTGGCACTGATACGTTGGATAATTTGAAACAACAGACACTTTCCATGCGTTTGGAAATTCAATGGTCGCGTCCCCCCAAAATTGTTGGTGTCTGTTGACCCCATCCCTTTACTTTCCTTTCTCTATAAATTGTTCCATTAGAACATAGAGACCTCATTACCGGAGAGAACAGTGAGTTCTGATAAACATGGCTGGTAGGTATGCGAATGATCCTAGAGTAACTGATGACATCAGGAGAAGATTTCAACAAGAACGTATCAAATACCATCGCAATTATCCGTACAGTACGCCAGCCAGAAGAGGACCCAATCAGTGCTGTGTTCTTGGCCGTCTCAGCGGAGTATGCACTCTACATGATCCTTACAGTGACTATAATTTCATTGCCTTCCTTGAGGGAACTAGGGATATGATTGCAATCTATGGAAACTTTACAAATGGTCCAGACGAGAACAATCATGCTGGCGTTGTACCTGCTGGTGGTGGTGGTGCTGGTCTTGTTGGTGGTGGTTTTGGCGCTGTTGCTGGTCCTGTCGGTGGTGGTTTTGGTGCTGCTGCTGGTCAGCCTGGTCCTGATGGTGGTGGTGCTGGTGGTCCTGTTGGTGGTGGTGCTGAATCTGCTGGTAGTAATGTTGTTGCTGGTGTTTAAGGAGGAACTTTTTTGTTATGTTTCTTATTCGATTGTTATGTTACTTTTTTTTTCAATATGCAAAACAAACTACAACAAATGATATCTAAAGACAGAAATCAATATGACTATATCTATGTTTCTATCTATATTCTAGTTATGTTTCTATGTTTTCTAGCTAAGTTTCTATGTTTTCTACTATGTAAGTTTCTATGTTCTCTACCTATATATGTAATATAATGAAGTTTGTTTTCATCTACACTTGATCCATATTCAATTTCACTAGACAATAATAACATCAAAAATTTCACAGTACTAGAGAGCTTACCAAGTTTTCGCCAATAGTCGCTTGAATTGAACAGTCAAGCTACATATCCTGCCTTGCACATCTGAAAACACCAAAGATACAGAAAATATAAGATGTAAACAAAGAGAACTTGCGAGCAAAAGATAGAAAGTGACCATTCATCATTACCATTTTGTTATAACAGCCGGTTCATACAAAACAAGTTAGTATTCAGAAAACAAGATGCATGAAAATTAACAGAAAGCAAAAAGAGAAGCATGAAATATTTTTCATTATATAAAACAGCAGGGCTAGAAAACTTGCTTTAGCTACATATCCGACAGTTTGCAAGTTATGAAAATTACATGTTTTGGCAGAGTGTCTTCCTCTTTACAAAAAAACCAAAAAAAAAAAAGAGAAGACACTCAAATCAAAACCAAAGTCTTCCTACTTTTCACTGCTTCCAGAGTCTTCTCATACTCACAGAATGCCACCCAGTCTTCTTCTTTTATTTCAGGAGGAACATTCAGCAGTCTTTCTTGATGGGTGTTGCAAGTATCGTAGTAGTTTCTTTTCAACTCAAACTTGAGTCTCCTCCATGGTTCAGCCATCCCCTTTATAGTAGTCTTTCGAAGTATCAGGAATTACATATTCGTCCTGAAACCAAACCACACCAATTACTATCTCAAGGTATTAACCAGAAACTATGAACCTAAACAAAATTCAGAAATTTTAGGGGATATACCTTTAGCTACCGCCAGACATCCATTTTATCCTTCATCGGCACCTGCCTCCAATTTTGGTAGGAGATAGGGATATGAGTACGTATCAAGGAGCCCTTAAAATGACCCATTTTAGCTGTCAAGTCGCCAGTGGGAAGTCCATTTTCATCTACCTCAACTTCTGCCATAATAACCTGCCAAATAGCACAAGGAATCCATAATAACCTCCATTTAACAAATACATAAGCACAAACTCACATCCACACAATTTCACAGCAAAAAGGCGCACACGGCCACAAACCTCCAAACCCTCTACTTCTATACTACCACAAAGTGATAATGATAGTAGTAGAGGATTTGGCAGGTTGGCCGCGAACAACAATTTGCTGCTACTTACACCTAAGCAGCAAAAAGGCGCACCCCTCGTACCCAACAAGTGATAACAAAATCAAGGTGTAGATACGGCTGATGAAAAGAACGACAATTCACTCAACCTAAGCAATCTCACATTAACCAGTTGACAGCAAAAAGTCTCACTTTTCATCGCCTTGATGCTACGCCTTGTTCTTCTTTACCAACAAGTGATAAAAAAAATCAAGGCGCAGACGCAAATGATGAAAAGAACGACAATTCACTCAACCTAAGCAGCAAAGGCACTGTGAGAGTCGCCAAAGTTCTTCTTCTTGATTTTCTTTACCAGCAAGTGATAAAAAAGAAGAAGAAGAAGAAGATCTGAGTGACTCTGTGAGCACCAATTTGCTGCACTATCATCACCTAAAGTATAACATATGCAAAACAAAGTAATGTATGACAAAGTAACTGAAATCTAAACTACACAAGCAAACGATGAAGAGAATGACCATTCAGTGTAACTAAGCAGCAAAAAGGTGCACTCAGCAACGCTCTCCATAAACCTTCTACTACTTCTTTACCAGCAAGTGATAAAGAAAACAATAGAAGATTTATGGAGGGGGGCTGAGCACTCACAATTTGCTGCTACTTACTCTATACAAGTTATCAATTTTCAAATAACATCAGAGAAACAATCTTTATTAACATTAACATAAACACATTACTCTTTGGTATTAATATATGCAAATTCCATAACAAACTACAACATACAACCAAAATAACATGAAACAGTAGCTAGTGGTAGGGTGCCGAATCCCTTTCAGTTAACGACAGAATTCTCATTTTAGAAGAGAATGAGCTTAGAAGTAGCTCAATATTTACCACCAGACCATATTGAACCATATCATATCAATTTCATTTAACTGAAACTCAGAAACAAACTCACACACAACAGATTATCCAGATGTTAACAGCATTTGTATGACTTAAGAAAAGACAGAAAGCAATCAATTAGGCAATATAGTCTAGTGGTAGGGTGCCGAATCCCTTTAAGTTAACGACAGAATTATCATTTTAGAAGAGAATGAGCTTAGAAGTAGCTCAATATTTACCACCAGACCATATTGACCATATCAATTTCATTTGCAAAATACAAACACACAGACAACAGATTATCTAGATATTAACAGCAAACATGAACACACATTAAGACCAAATCCCGATTCATATCTCAATACCTAAACAGCAAAACAACCACCAACAAAAACACATCATGTGATTCATCTGATTCATGTTACTCAAATCAAACACAAACTTCTACAGGATTACTCAAATAACTACTACCAAACACAAATAGATTCCACAGTTTTACTCAAATCAAAAAAACCTAGAAACTGAATTCATAAAACCCTAGACATAAAATTCATAAAAAAAAATAGAAACCCATATCACACAATATAAACTCAAATCAGAAAAAAAATAGAAACCCATATCACAAAAACCCTAGAAACGAAATTTATTAACAAACCCTAGAAATAAAATTCATAAAAACCCCAAAATAAAACCCAAACCAGCATGACCTAAACCCCAATCATACATGCAAAACAAACAAAACTCAAACAACAATTTGTGAAATTTGTGATTAGGGTTCGATTAACAACCAGATGAAGACTACGGCTTCGATTTGTAGCACCACCACAAAGATGAACACTTTGCCTTCGATTTGTGTGATTAGGGTTCGATTAACAACCAGATGGACTTTTTTTCTCCCTCTTTTTCTTTCTCTCCCGCACTTTTCTTTCTCTCTGGTTCTGAAAATGGAAATGAGAATGAAAATGAAAGTGAAGTTGGTTATAATGTGTTGAGAAGTGTTTATGGCACACACTCTCTTCACACACTTGAAGCTAGGGGCGGAAAACAACCTATAATGATAACTACTTGGGCATAAATATCCTAAAAAAGTGTGGGGAGGTGTTTTTGCCCGCACGCGTACACAACACGCGCAAAAAAATAACAACGGTAATTCGCAACAGAAAACCTTCGGTTTCGGAATTCCGCAACGGCCCAAAAATTCCGCAACGGCCCAAGCCCGTTGCTATACCGCAACGGCAGCATTACCGTTGCTACTCAGTGTTGCTATTCGCCAAATATGGTGTAGTGCGCAACTCTTTATCTCTATCAATTTTTTCTCAATGGCCTCTCTTGGAAAAAGAAATAGAAAAGAGGTTTCATCACCAAACCCTCTTCAGAGCGGAATAAACTGGAGTCAAGATAAAGTCGAGGAGTTCACAAATGTTAAACAAACAACTAGCCCTAATGTACTCTAAGCATATATTTCCAAATACAACACGTGTAAGTGTAGAAAATGCCTTTACCCCTCAAGGGTATGGCAGAATGGCGCCCTGAAGAAACAGTATATCCGAGATCAGCGGCTGTAATTATCGGACTCT
>JAJJMA010143187.1:0-12238 GCA_023529015.1 Papaver nudicaule
GCACATTATGCGCTAAATTTCTCACATGAAGTAAGGCTTGGGCACATGAAATAAGGCTTGGGCACATTATGCGGCCCCTCAATGCAATCAAATAAGGTATATCGCCATATCGGGGTCTTCTTCCTATTCAGAAAATTACCCCAAAGGCGCCTAATGCAATCGACTAAGGCGCTCACATTTCATCGAGTAACTATGGTGGTGCGAGCACGTCGCTCGCCTTTTACAGCAAATCGATAGTCGTCTTTCATTTTGAAGGAGAACACACTGTGCATATTTGCTCTTAGAAGGAAAGCAAAAAGAACAAAAACATAAAATATACATAAGATCACAAAAATGACTACTTGTTTCATTACAAAACTTATCGTAACCATGTCCACCGCAGCTAGTTGGGGTGTCCTGCGAACCAGAAATCAAAAGGCATACCATTTCCAAATCCTAAGAAGTCAGGATTACACACCTGTTCAGCTTATCAGGAACTACCTAACATCATAACCGTGTCCACCACTGTTAGTCGGGGTGTTCTGAACCAGAAATCAAAAGGCGTAGTATTTCCAAATCCTAAGAAGTCGGGATTACACACCTGCTCGCCTTTTGACGCTGTAGTAACCATAAAAACAAACTGGAAAGACAGTACACAGTTTAGCTTCTCTCAACTAGGTGGCTGACACGGACAACGTATTCCACAACCCCGATAAGATGGACAAAGCAGCTCAATCAATTCCATCAGCAAGGACCCCTCGATCAACAAAAAAGACAATCCGAGAGAATTCACATAAAACAAGGGAAGACTCTCAACACTATTATTTATTGGGTCCGTATCGTTGTTGGAACAAAGATATGAAGGTGGACCGGCAGAACACCTTTGCAAATGAAGGGCACCGACCAAAACAAATATATGAGTTAATAACAACGTTAACAGTACATCCCGTACGCTGTGTCCAGCCGACTACATGTCAAAAGCTGAATAAGAAGACCCCGATATACCTTGTCGCAAATTTCCATTATCCATGTTCGCATTCAACGGCGAGTTCAATTCCCCCGAATGGGATGATTTTCGGGACCTGGGGTTCTTTGGAGAACTGTACGAATTGTAATCATGACTACTTGGTGAATAAAAAGATGACGACGATGATGGGAGCCCATGGATCTTTGGCAAACCAGTTGGATCGGTTCCCAAACTGTAACCTTTTTCTATTGTTTCAGCTTCCATTGGCAATTCATCCAATGTCTACAGCAATGGGGAAAAAAAAAAGAGGGATCAGCCAAAAGTTTGGTGCAAACAAGAAATTTTCACAGGCAACTTTGACACAGAATAATTCGTGTTAAGATATACAGTGGCATCCAGAAAGAATGAAACACTGACCCGGAACGCCTGTTGCAGAACACGAAGCATTTCTCGAGTGCGCTTCCTTTTCATTGCCACCTCATCAGGTTCTTGCAGCATCTCCTCGAAAAGGTTGTCTCTGTTAAAAACAGAAAAACATAAACAAAATGGGTCAACATGATAAATTTGCATATAAACCAGTTGCACATACAGAAAGTCTCAGTTTGAGTCGGCAGTTCCATGTCACCTGTAAAGCTTTTTAATGAAAACATTGTGGAGATCTCGTTTGGTATGGTTCACCTGATAACAGTAAGCACATATCAGAACTTGGAAGTTATGAGCGTTCAGCACACCAACAAATACTGCTTGGCTAATACAACATGCTTCATGGTACATAATTACCAAAAATTACGATGGACACTAGAATACTTACCAGAAAGTGCATAATTGCTTTGGGCACTGAATCCTCAATATTCTTTCTGACAATATCATAGTACGATCTCAAAAGCAACTTGGTAACTGCGATTTCAATTGCCGCCTCCTCTGAACGGGTTTCTGGCGGTCTTATAACACTTGGGGGCTGCATAATTATTATACGCATTGATAAGCTTGAACAGAAAACATTGAATGACTTGACAGCTTAAGCAGTGATCAAAGGACGGTCTTCAGCATTTACCTCTCTCAAATGGATCATAGAAAGAGCGTGCTCCATAACGTTGTGCTCCATCATGTTTGGAATGGGCTCACTGTATGGCCTGCTCATTGAGTTATCTTTTGCAGAAATACGGTTCTCATTCCCACCAAAAATAGATGAAATCCCCCAACTTGAACTGGGGTTATTTCCTGAATATTAAGTATAGCTGTTACCACACTAGAACACTAACCAAAGAGAAATAGTACCGGCTAAATAACTTCATTAATATTACGCAAGTACGTCCCTCCTTTCATTTTCTCATAAAAAGCATATAAGCTCTTCTTTCTTTTTCTCTCTCTATTTCTCTCACCAAACATTTTCTGCTTGTTTATAGTTGAATATGGATAAATATTCCAGAAAAGTTCAGGGAAGCAATACATACCAGCTAATCTGTGTTTCTCTGCTGCATCTATCACAGGTCGAGGTATCTGGTTGTCATATATGAAAGTAAGAAAACCAGGCAAAATACTAGGTCAACGAATAAATAGAAATCAGCCATACCTGATCAGTAACAATGCCATTCGCAGGTGATCTAGCAAGAATACCTCGAGATTTCTGAGCTTTCTCGGATGCTAACCCTCTGTCAACTTCAGTCCCATCCTAGATCAAGGATGTGAAAACCAATTAAAATTAGAAAATCGTAAAACTAACAATATCTGGTTGCTCTGCCTAAAATCGTCATTTGCATAGCCAGGAAACAGAAAAGGGAACCTTCAGTCTAGGCATAGTTGCAGAAACCCTTGATGACTTGACCTGCTGCATCGCAGACTCCACAGCTTTACTCCCACCAATAAAATTTGGGTGCGAGGTGTTTATATAATCCATCTGATAATTTAAAACCAAAGGGTGATGACAAATAAACTTAAATATCTGGAATTTCTGCTATTCCTCAAAAATGATTGCAAAGCTAAGGATACCATTCCATACTATGCATACCTCCATTTCAATAAGGTGTCCAATCATAGTCTCAGAAGGTGTTAAGCCTTCTTGCAAAAAATTTCCTATAACTTCATCCATGCGCTTTCTGAGAGTAGGGAACCTTTGCAACTCGTTCAGCAGACACCGATGACTCATCTGTCCAATGGGAACATTTACAGTTCAAAAGAATCGAACAATAAAAACTTCATACCAGGCAATACCAACCTGGAACAGTCCATACAAAACAACAGTGATGACCTTTGAAGCATACCTACCTTTACTAATTCATCATAGATAAATCTCGCACACTGCAGGCTCGGATCTAACAAACGAGCAATCTGCCTTCGTATAAGAACTTCAAATGGCACCTTAACATATAAGAGAGAAATGATTAGTATACAATTGGGAAACTGGGAATAAACAGGAAATACGGTAGCTTCCAAAGACTTTAACCATACAAAAAATAAAGGAAGACAGGCACTTTCAGACCCACCTCAGGTACAAATAAAGCAGATCTAGGACCAGTAGCATTTTGAATAGCTGTGCGGATGTCATCATCAGTTAGGTCATCACATGGATCCACTTCCTGCAAAAATTCACAAACTAAAATCAAATACTGCCTACTTAAAAAATATGTTACCTACAACAGAAATATATAGCACAGGCAATGTTTGAAAAGACAATCAAATATCCAGGTGTGCTCTTTACGCAAAACATTCTGGCTTTAGTTGACAGCAACACAACAAGAAATCTATGCAAATAACTTGCAAGACTATTTCACATATTAATGGTAGCAATACGCACTTCCAGACTCTTCACAAAGATTTCCTGGAAAATGTAGTGAATTCGTGCTCCTCCAGACAGCTCGGATGTTGACATTTCCTCGTTCTTCCCTTCCACCATGGAAGTAAAAGCTGCAGACGAGAAGTCCAATACGAAGGGAATGAAAGAAATCAAAACATGGATGAAACAATTCAAGAAACAAAATGCACAAATTAATAATTATGTAAAGAAAAGGTAGAATGAATTAAAGTTAAGACACAGATCTACCAACTGACTTAGACGAACAATTTCCATCAAATAAGAATTACATTACACTTGAAACCTTCAAATCTTTTTCTTAGACGGTGCAAAACGAGTTCAATTACAGTTAAAAAATTTGTGGTTGACCTGATAGTTTGGGATACAGATGAAATTAGCTTTGCAGTAAGAAAAAGAAATGAAGGATATATTTTACCCTCAGAAAATTTGGAAAGAATGTTCAGTAAAAGTGCTCCCTGACCAGCCTGCAGATGATTAGTGAATCAACGATCAGCGAAAATACTCGGATTTGAATTCAAGTCGTAAGACATCTTAAGTGCAGCAAAATCAAATGAAATAATATTGCAAATAAATAATGTTAAATATAATACATACTTTTGATTCTGTGATTTCCCCATAGCTGGCATGCTCCTTCGCCACAGCCACTAATGAAGAACTTATGCGTGACTTCAACTCGGGAAGTACTGTTTTAATATGCTGCACTAAAATCTACATGTAACAGATTGATAAGCATTGGGTATAAAATGGGGTTGGAACAGGACCAACAGATGCCAAGAACCTGACTTGTACAAGTACAGATTCACCAAGACTAGCACTATTACTGCCACACTATAAAAATTAAGTAGTGTAATAATAAATCGACACAGCATATCGTATGATATAGTAGAAGTGCCTGTTATCAGAAAAAAAATTATAGAACAAATAAAAACTAGGTCAGTCTGTATGGAGATCCAAAATCTATGTCCCACTTGAGTATTCTATTAATGAGGCCAATCAATTTGTCTACCTGGTTCAGCTTCTTTGCTAACTGAGGAACACCACACCTATCAGCAAGGCCATTGTATACCTAAAACAGTTTGAAAATACATGCAAAATTAGTAATCAACTCTAGACTAAGTAGTTCAAAACAAGCCAAGAAAATAATTGTGACTATACAGGTCGACTGCGAAAGAAGCTCTCTTCTTGGGCAAGTGCATCCTTGATACTCAAATTCTGTATAATATCCTGTTAATAACACCATCAGATATATCAGAGACTAAAATGGTCAACATGTAACAAAGAATAAAATCAGCGTATTTCTTCTTCTTTTTTATTTTTATATTTGATAAAAAAAATGGTGTATTCCTAAATGGAAATAACATTGACAATCCATAAAATCAGCCCTTTCAGGAATATTAACCAGCACTAGGGTTTGACAAATCTTCTTACCAACCCAGAAATATAATCATAAAAATATAATATAATCTTTCGTCACAGACATTTGACATCGGTATTAATTAAGAAACAACCCAATTGCAAAGAACTTTTCATCTAGAGGGATAGAAGTACCTGTTGGCTACGGTTCACAACACCAACATAGCCAAGTCTTAGAGGGACAACTTTTCCAAGCAAGAAGTTGCGCGCATCAGTACCTCTGTCCATGATATCCAGCTGCAGTCAAAAAGTGAGTTAACAAAAAAACCTGTTGACATCTAAACCTGTGTTCAAGCACTGACATATCAAAATTCAAATATGAAACTGAAAAATCTTTCACCTTGGTGATTACACCGATAGTTCGATAACCTGCCAACCAAAAACGATGCAAGCCTTAGAATCAAGTTTATTGTTAACTAACATAACAACTGCTAAATCTGTTTATCCATTTGCACGCACGAAAGACCAATGCTAAAAGAAAATCTACAAAATTACCATCAGGATCAGCAGTTCCTGCAATCTGAAGTGCATCTGAATTTGCCAAATCGGCATTTGCTGGTGTAACAGCTAAAATTAAACAACTTGGATGTTTGATATATGATAGTATCATTGTTCTTATTCTAGCCTCGATGTCAGATGGCTGATCACCTACTGGAACCTTTGTTATTCCAGGTAAGTCCACCAATGTAATATCTAGAACATTTGGTGAGTATATCTTTAAGCGGATTTGTTTGTCTGAAACACCCTTGTTACCTCCTGCTTCTCTATCTGTTTCAGCCTGCAATACAATAATTAAACAAATTACACGGACAAGCTGCATTTAGGGGATGCTCTTCTCTGCCAGTATACCCTTAACTATGTGAGTAGAAAAGTAAAATCAATTGAATAGGCATGTTAATGTTATCTAGGTCAGTTATATGAAGCAGAATGATTTGTCAGTGAACATAGTTAACACATCACCAAATAATCCATTCATCCTAACTGCGAAATCAACCAAGCAAGCCCCCCAAGTTAGAGACCAACACCAATTATGATTAACAGGATTGGTTTCCATCCCAGTGTTTCTCATAATGACTACTCATAATTGCTATTTGTGAACAAACTAGGTTACCAATAAAATTTGAGTTTCTCCTCCAACAAAACCCCTATAGTTGGTTATTTTTCAGCACATACTATTTGACCTAAAAAAATAAATGAATTAAAAAAAATAATAAAATCTGTCACCTGAATCTCTCTGCGAATATCAGAGAAATCGAAGAATTTCTTCTTAGGCAGGTGCAAGAACTCTCCATACTCTTCATCAGCTCCACCATCAGATTTACGTTTAGTCTGGAGTAATTGTAAAACCAATGGTCTTCTTGTACAAATATCAGAACCTCTAGGAAGAAAATCTCTACCGACTAGTGCTTCTAAAACACTTGATTTACCACTACTTTGACTTCCAACAACAGCAACTTGTGGTAATTCAATCGTTGATGAACTGCCTAATTGTGCAAATATATCTTGTAGTTTATTCACGATTGGTATAACTGAATGACCCAACGGTGATGATGATGATGGTGATGTCGTTGGTTGCTGAGCTGTTGTAGTCGTTTCTTCCGCCATCGATAACTAATCTCAATCAATTAAACCCAAAAAAAAATATGATTCGATAACCTAATTTTTTAAATTTTGATTTTGATTTTGATTTTGATTTTGATTTTTTATCTGTTCTTCTTTTCCCCGGAGTCTATGAAATGGTCGAATGAATCTGTGTTAGTGATGAAAAATAATGAGGTGAGATTTTGATGGGAACTTTTGCCAGCAACGTAAGGTTGGATGATCTTTTTGTTTGTGGGGTAATAGTGGAATACCTCCTCCCTCCTGGACTAGAACGAGTATGTGCTTGATCGGGCCTTGTCGTGTGCTGTTAAAGAAATGGGGATAAAAGAATAGTTCCGGTGTTGTATGCACGATAAATATAATCAAAAATCATTGAGAAAGTGGTCTTACAATTTTTGGGTATCATAGGCAAGAGAAAGGATCCACTCACACTATCTTATATTTTCGGCACTGTTTTTGCTATAAAATTTAAACGCTAACAGATTTGAAGCTAACTTTTTAGTATATGTTCACCTTATAAAGCTCTACATTCCCACCAAAAATGAGAACATTCCGCGATATATAACACCACTATTTTCTACTTTGAAAATCAGTCGTTAAAATTCGACGGATATTCAACAGTTGAAATTAATTGGTAAATAGTGACCTTCGTATTTCAAAAAATGTTAATTTTTGGTAGGAATGTAGAGCTATATGAGAGGAACATATCCTTAAAATCTTAGCTCCAAAATCGTTGGCATGTAAATTTTATAGAAACAGTGTCGAAAGTGTGGGATAGTGTGAATATAAGAGTGTGAGTGGATCATTTCTCCATAAGCAATCATGTCGTTATAAAGGATCTGCTGGAGGAGATGCGGAGTAACGAAATTCCAAATACAACTTTTACCTTTTGATGGGTTCTAAAGTTGTTTTTTATCGCCCGGTTTGCTAGTTCGCCTCTCTGTATGCATGACTAATTTTGAGCAGCAGAATTTGTTGTAGTGGTCTGGCTTGTAGATACCATGGTGCTTCCTCTTTTCTTTGGAACAGTTGCAACATGGATTTCGAATCTGCTTCAAATCAAACTTTGGACCACTGATGTCGATATGTCACTCTAACTGCAAGGAGAAAACCCCAAATTTCTGCTACCGGTGAGGTCGTTTCTCTCAATGGTGTCGTCATAGCTTGTATAAGCTCTCCTTTGGTATTCCTACTGATGACTCCCGCACCAGCAGATCCTGGATTCCATTTGACCCTTCATCCATGTTTATCTTTATCCAGTCTTTCAATGGCGGTTCCCAAATGATGTTGATTATCATGCTCATGTTTGGTCTAGAACATCATCTTGGTTATGGGGGACAGTTCGACATATACGAATTAATGTGCTCCTGAGCCCGTTCGTATTCATTCCACATGAAAATAATAAGTTGGAATACTTGTCTTGCTGTTTGTATAGTACTCTTACATTTCTGGCCAACCAGATATGCCATAATGTATGATGGAGTAGGTTCTTCTGGTTGTCAGAAAGTTTGATGTCTAACATGTTTTGGATAGTACAAGGCACCTGGAGTTGTTTCCCTAAGTCTAGGTTGTAGTTCCTACCAATGTAATAAAACCAAAAATCATACCTCTTTTGTAAAGTTGCCCAGAAAAGGGATGTGATTGTTTCTCTTAACGACTTACAAGTTGAGCATACTCTGGTAGAAGTATGGCCTGCTTGTAATCCTTTAATTGATATACCGGATCCAAGATTCCATAGAATAGCTTGAATGGTGGCATGACGAACTTCCTTGGTATGCCTTCTAGCAGTTCCTTGCTTACTACATCTTCAAATTTCAGTCTTGTGCAGACAATGATGTTGTATTGATTGCTTCTTTAGTTGTTTTGTCATTTTGGTACGTCTGCTGCATGCAGTTCGTACTCCGCTGGTCCTTCGCCTCCTTCGTGGTACTCCTCTATTTTGTAATTTCGCGTCAGAGGATCCAACATCTGAACCGTCTGAATTCCCCTGTTTTTCGTGTCCCATTATTTGTATCTTCATTTGATGTGTTAGTTCATCTTGTTAGAGCACGCTCGGTTAACCCCACCAAGCGTTGGTATGTCAAACTTGGTTGTCATAATTTAGTGTTCAAAACTCGTACACTTGAACATGTCTACTAATAGTCAGACTTCACTAGGTTAGACCTTTAGGTAGACGATGGCTGGATTTATCTGGAAGATTAATCGAAGAACTGAAGACGAATGAAGAATAAATGATAATACCCTCCTTCAGCAAAAAGGTTAGTCCTCTAGACATTATGATTCCAGTGGTCCTCTACTCTAAGCTGAACGATTACTTTAATCGAAGCTTGTGACTGTTAGTATATTCAACTATGTCTATGAACTCTCTTCTCTTGAGTTTCATGACCTGAAATCATTCTCAAAGGAGTCTTGTTCTCATACTCCATTACTGCTTTCCTTGAACCAATTCAATATAATTTCTTAGGAACTCTGTATTATGAATAATATTTCATGGTGAATGGCTTTATGAAGTTTATCTTCATTTCCTGAATGCATGCACATATATTGATAAGGATTTTCCAATCCGACTATACTGTGCATTCAGATTGCTAGTGATTTTATCACAATGCAACAAAGCCAGTTTCTAGTTTCGTATGAACTAAAAAACAAATATCATGCGAAAGGAATTGATTATTACCATTGCTAGGTATCGAATTCCAATGTTGGGATTTGATTTCTTTATTAGGAATCAATCCACTATAGCTTGGATCGATTATCATTGGTTAGGTATCGATTTCCAGAGCTGGGATTCGATTTCCTTAATTGGGAATCAATCTACTTTAAGCCTGGATCGATTACCACATGGTGAATTCGATATCCCTTAAGTTAGGAATTGATTTCTGCTTCTAGACATCGATCTCCTAATGATAGAGATCAAACACCAATGTCATAGATCGATTTAGCCAAATGTGGCATGTATTGCACTAGTTTGTAATCAATCCACTTTTAGATTGGGGAACCGATTTCACTAATGTGCAATCAATCTCCTTTGGTAGAATTCGACTTCCTCAACTAAGAATCTATCTACTTTATACAAGGAATCGATCCATCTATATTGAAATCGATCTCCTTGTCCACATTTCATTTCTTGCACTTGCAAATGGAATGTGAAGACTATTCATCAATCATACTATGTGCTTCAATGATCTATTCCTGAAAGTATGATTGGTTCAACATGGTTATGAACTTGTGCATTCATCCAAGAGTTCATTACATGACACAATAAGG
The DNA here is from genome assembly GCA_023529015.1 of Papaver nudicaule. NCBI lineage: Eukaryota > Viridiplantae > Streptophyta > Magnoliopsida > Ranunculales > Papaveraceae > Papaver > Papaver nudicaule. The sequence continues at coordinate 10,041 of JAJJMA010143187.1, forward strand.
TATACATTCGAATTGCGGTAATGTTCTATTGCGTAGCTTAATTCGAATTGGTCCAATCCTTCCACCTAGATCATTTCATTCCTATATTTTGGAATGTAGGATTAAGTTAACGACAACATTTAAAGCTTGTGTTGTCACTATGTTAAATTTGTAAGAAGTACTTGATAAATGACATTTTTTATGTCATTAGGCGAAACCGGTTTTGTCCAAGAAATCGAGTGCCTATTAGAACTGGTTGTATGGAAGGTTCTAGAGTGAGTATCAAGTAAATTCAATGCTGCAATAAATGAAACCTTGTTTTCATTTATTGTTTTCAGCATTTGAAGTCAAAAGAATTAAATTCTGCATTAAATGTCATTAATGCAAAATTGAATGCTCATTAATGTTTTAGAGATATCCCTTTGACAGAATATGCCTTAGTCGAAACACTGTAAAATGAGATGCATTTTCCTCCTTCAAGCTTTGTTCTTCTAGCATTTCTTCTAGAATATCAACTAGAGTTCTTCGAGTTTTATACTCGTTGTTAACAAGTTGAGTTTGGAAAGGCTTCCAACTGGACCATAAGCCTAAGAGCTATCATATTGATAGTAATCCGACAATTTCCATATCTACATAGATCACCTTGTTTATTCTATGTCAATGCTCTTCTGATATCATTGACACTCAAGGTGTGTTGTAGAGTTTCTGGAGCCAGACTTTCTATCAAACTGGATTTGTAAGCGAAACGTTGTTTTCGTGTGCCAAACCGATGACTCTATAAGTGGAATCAAGTTGTTTATTTAGATTTGTATTTATTGCTAAGTTTCTTGATTATCCTCAAGAACACCTTTATATCCATTAAAAGGACTTGGTTGAATGTGGGACAAGAAAAAGAAGTCTATTTGATTAATATCATAGACATAAGAATCTTGTTCATATTAAGGAGTTTATTAATATAAACATAATAGCATTGATTCGGTATCATAGAACCACACATTTGATATTGTGTATTTGGTTGAATACCAGTTTATTGGATCTACGACCTTGGTTCCTTACCGTATTGATCTATTGTCTCATAAGGAAATATAATCGTCTGATTGGAGGTCGGGTAGCGATAGTCTTCACGGAGGACTGTGAAACAACTCTTGGATTGGAGGTCTAAGGGATTACACGTGCGGGATCACATTGTGATTGGAGACGCAGGAATACTGAGGGGAAGCATTTTGATTGTCGTTAATTGGATCAATTTCTTTAGCCATCGTGACCTAAGTCTGATAGTAGGCGTGTGTGGTGTATTAATTCTTAAGAGTATTCATTTTGGTCTGGACGAGGTCTCGGGGTTTTTCTGCTGGATTGCAGTTTCCTCGTTAACAAAATCTTGTGTGTGGTTTACATTTCTGCTTTATAATTGTTTATCATTTATATTGTGTAAATCACTGTGTGTTAACATTTGCCTTTTCGTAACTAGTATTAATTTTTCGTTTGTGTGAATTGATCAGTTCAACACTGCACTGGTTGGCAAGATAAAAGATTTTTCATTGATTCAAGTGCATGCAGATCGCATTACAATATGATGTTCACAGATTAAGACAAGGAAAAAGTTACGTTAAGGAACTAAGTGATCAAGAGAGACTAAAGGATTACATAAAAAAGAATAACGAAAGAAGATAGAATACATCTAGGATTTGGGATTCGCTGGAGCAGATTCATTGATCGTCGAAGTAGTGTCTTGAACTTCACCTTCATCATTCTTTTCAGCCTCATTTTCCTTCTCAACGACAACATACCCCTTCCCCTTGGAGTCATCCTTAGGCTCCTCGACATCAGAAAGAATTTCCTCATCGTCACTCCCATCCTCACTCCATTCATCGTCGTCTCCATTCTCTTCTTCTTCCTCGGCGACATCTTCAGTAGGCAGGACATACTCGTCGGGAACTGGGAGGTCATTCTTCGGGCAAAAGTCGTTAGTAAACATCTGAGCTCCGATAAAGCCACCCCTATCTAAATATTTACCGAATTGTTCTTCATGTTCTCTCAACTTCAGATGAGCCTCACTCAGTTGGCGTTGGAGTTCATCGAATCTCTCTGAGGTTTTGGGCCTTGGTAGAGCTAGACTCAATTTTTTCAGCGCAACCTTGGTGTTCTTGAAGTTCCTTGTTCAGCTCGGGGATCTTTCAAGAACAACCCTCCTTCACTACCTTGTTCAAATTATCCTCACA
>JAJJMA010143193.1:0-21784 GCA_023529015.1 Papaver nudicaule
TTGAGCAATTTGCCATTATTCCGCTAATTCAACCTAATTTTAAACCTATGAAAATAAGACACCTGTCAGGAAAGATGAATTGTTTTGTTTAAAAGAAAAACTTACTGACATAAATAATCGTGCACAAATTTATGACCACACGATGAAAGTGGAAGTGGAAAACACGTGGCGATTATAAAAACTGCTAGAGTATGAAAAGACTGGAGGATGTAAATACTGAACCTTTGGTTTATCTACTTTTGTTTCTTAGTTAGATATTTTAGGTCAGGTTCTACCTAACGAATTTTTTTGTTGAAGTTTATGTATTTAGATCCTCCAGTCTTTTGGTATTCTAGCAGTTTTTATAACCGCCACGTGTTTTTCACTTTCATTTTGATCGTGTGGTCATAAATTCATGCACGATTATTAATGTAAATTTTTTCTTTTTAATGAAACTATTCACCTTTCATGACATGTGTCTTATTTTCATAAGTTTAAAATTAGGTTTATCGTATATAAACATTTTTGTCAATTGTTTTTTTCATCTTCTTAGGGTTCACCTTTTTAGACTACTAGGTTTCTATTATTTTTGCCTGCAGCCCAACATTCATGTCAATGTGGTAAATGTCATCAGGCGGTTGCACAGCGGCTCAGTGAGGCCTGGGGCCTGTAGAGATTAGTCGGAGACTAGCCTAGGACTAGGCGGATATATACAAATACGCATCATAAAAATATATATATAATATATACTTAGTTGTACAAGGGTGTAGTCGTCTTTTCAAAGCATATTTCTACTTTTCCTTAAATTAAACCCTAGAGATATAAGAATTCTCTTCTCCTTTCACGCCTTCATCTCTCTACTATTCATCTCACTCCATCAGTGATCTCTCTGGCTTCTTCCTCCGTCCATGCTTACTTAATTCTTTTTCAAGATTCAGTAAAATAAAAATTATGGTCTTTGTGTATCTTTTGTTTGAGAAGGAAAACAATTCTCTTTCTCCTTTTTTCCTCTCTTTTTTTTTTTTTTCCTTTTCGTCTTTGGTTAAGGGTGCGATGGAGTTGGTCGCCTTTGCTGGAAAAAAGAAGAAAGAGAAGAAGGGGGATAGCTTTTTATTTTTTTTAGTAACTGAGCCCAAGCGGCGGCACTCAGGCCCAGATCGGTTTATGTTAAATCGGCTGTGAATCGAGGCCTAGAAACGCCTAGATGCCGCATTTTACTGCACAGTTTGGGAGGTATATATATCCCCTTTTTTTTTTTTTTTATCTTGCCACTTCAATTCCTGAGATAGCGAAGGCTCCAAGGTCCTTTGTGCCAAACTCCTTAGGCAAGTAAACGTCATGTCATCTACATAGACAATATGCATGGTGACTTTGCTATTACGTTAATGTTTGAGAAATAATGTATGATCTTCCTATTACATGCATGGTGACTTTGATGATATCCTACCAAATTTATGCTCTTGGGGACCGTCGTGGAAACAGAGAAAGAGAGAGAGTGAATGAAAGAGTGTAATTCACCCATAGAAGAGACTACCTTTTATACATGTATGCACAGTTACAACAAACCACTGTAGGGTTAGGAAACTATCTACAGTTGCTGTCGTAAAACTAACACTAATTGTACAGAACAATCTATCCATGAAACTCATTTCCAACAGACTCAAATCATGGGTTAATGTCTTCTCGCTAGTTAGATTGTCATATCTAAAACTTAGCCCATATAAATATTTCAACTCCATCAATTATGTCATTGAATAGCCTTGATTCAATTTTTCTCCAAAAATGCTGAGCCAGCTCTTCATCTAGTGTATATAGTGGACTCTGGGTTCTATAATAATCTGTTTTGGGGAAATAATATTACATTTGGTTAATAAAGTATGTGACATTCTTTGTTAGTTATTAAAATTACGCAAATGAAAGTGGTCGTATGTCAGCTCTATTACTTTGACTTGCTTGCTACATTACAAGAACTTCAGCTTGATGAATTAACTTCCAATTGCAGATAATTTTGACCCATGAGCATGCTGATGCAGTTCTTGGCCTGGACGATATACGTGCAATCCAACCATTCAGTCCTACAAATGATATTGCTCCGACTTCCATTTACCTAAGTCAGTATGCAATGGCGAGGTACTTAAAGTAGCTGTGCGTTGTTAACACTTCATAATCTGTATTCTCTTTGCATTCAAAAAAATTAGTTGCTGAGAATAGTAAAGCCATGCATTATGATGATAATGGCAATTTGCAGTAATGTCAGATCGTTTTTCTCTTTACATTACCCAACTAGTTTCCATTTATTTGTTGTATATACACTTCTGAAGTTTTATTTGATATGCTGTACCTTATACTTTGAAACAGCCTAGAAGTAAAATTTCCCTACTTGGTTCAGAAAAAACTTAAAGAGGGCCAAGAAGTAAGGCGGGTTGCACAGCTCGAATGGAAAATTATTAAAGAGGATTGTGAGGAAACATTTGTCACATCAGGCCTACAGTTTGTTCCTTTACCAGTTACTTACTCCAATTCTCTCTTTCTAATGCTGACATCTTTTCTTATTCCCTGGTTGCTTGTTTTTTGCAACTTAGTAATTAATTTGTTTGAATTTAGGTGATGCATGGAGAGGACTATGTGTCTTTGGGCTTTCTTTTTGGTGAAAATTCCAGAGTTGCATATGTCTCTGATGTTTCACGATTCCTGCCAAGCACAGAACATGGTTGGTTTTCTCGCTTTCTTTGTCTAATGCATTTCGTTCAGCTTTACTTTTTTAATTCCCATGGGCCGTGGCAATATCATAGCCTTCTTAGTCTTAGGAATGTTATGTAGCATAAGTGAGTTTGGATCAAAAGAAAGCAAGCATGGAAATATTCATGTAAATTTTCCGTAGTATAGTGAGGAATAACTGGTGAAAATAAGTACATAAATACATAATTAGTATGTCCATCCTCTGAATATTAAGCATTCGACTGTCTAGGTAGTTAAATCTGTAACTGTATATATCTTTTGAGTTTTCCGCTTTTTACTTAAAGAAATTGTTTTTGCAGTTATCTCAAAATCTGGAGCTGGACAATTGGATCTACTTATTCTGGACACTTTGTACAAGGTAAGAAGGCATAAGTTACAACAGAGTCTCTCTTTTTCACTCTAGAATAATTAAGCTTCAATGCACCTAGGTGGTACGAAGTCTGTCTTCAGTACTATATTTGCAGCCCGACCAATTATTATGCTCCTGATTTTTAGGTAAATGAGTGTTGCCCATTCTACAAACTTTATAATTAATGCATACCAGCCAATATCCATGAGATGAATATAATAATTAATGCAGAGCAAAAAAAAAAAAGTATTTCCAGATATGAACTTTACGCCCAGCAGAAAATATGTGGGTTGAACAATATAAATAGTGTGTGAGCGCCTAGCTGGAAATGATCCGGAGACATAGATGACATGTAGCTTACTGACTTCCACAGAATTTGGTTCATGTGTGGATGTTTACATCAGAATGCATACCTGAATGCCATTGCGTATTTAGATGGAACCGAGCAACTTATCTTCAACACATGGGAAACTTTCCTTGTGCAATAAAAGTAGATATATGGTTGAGAACTAAGCTCAAGTGGCTAAACCTGAAGTTTTGCAGCGCAAGTGTTCTAGTGCTGGTGTATATGATGATCTCCTCAGTTAGTGGCTCACACACAAAATATAAGGATCTAGGTGTTTGACTTTTGGTTTAAGCTAACTTCCACTGGTATTAGTTCATTGGAAAGTAATGCGTTTCAGGGAAATATTACTAAATTTATCCTTGATTGAATAAAATAATGGATTAATTGGCTAGAAGATTATAACAAAGCAAGCTGGACAACATAGAACTTGTTCTTCATTAAACAACAACTATCCTAAATCTTGTGAAAGGTAACTACGTCCTGCATCTTTAAATACAACTCCCTGCAACGAAAAATTTCTTGCATTTATTGTACAGTGAGTATTTTTGTCTTTTTGCTAGTTGGACTTGTTTTCTTCAGTCTTTAAAATTTTGCTCAACTCTTTTTGTTCTTTGTAGACTGGATCACATAATACACACTTTTGCTTCCCTCAGGTTAGTATTTTAAAACCTAGCTTTCAGTGAATTACCACGTTGGTCTTTCAAATTTTGCTCAACTCTTTTTGTTCATTAATGTTTTCCTAAGTTGTTGTATTTTTCTTTCCTCAGACACTAGAAGCTATAAAGAGGATATGCCCAAAACAAGCTCTGTTAGTTGGAATGACCCATGAATTTGATCACCACAAGGATAATGAATTCCTTGCTGAATGGTCTAAAAGGTACAATGATGGAATCCAGTTTTCTTAATCCCCACTGGTTGACGTTAAACAATTATAAGTGTACTGCGCTGAGTTTACTTGATTGACGTAATACCTTTTTTTAAATTGGACTTTCATGAGAATCCTATCTCATAAGCTGGTCTGCCTCATCACCATCAAATCCTGGGAGAGCCCCTGCGTCTTGCCTAGGGCTTTTTCCATATAACTTAGGCTACACGACTAGGTGGACTTATGATTAGGCGCTCCTATTTGCTTCTTTTGCTAAACTCTCCATAAGCATCTCAGCAGGGGATAACTAAGAGAATTGGTAGTATTTTGTCAATTCATGCAAGTGATTTATTCCGTCGTTTGATTGTGTTTAGGGAAGGAATTCCAGTCCAACTTGCTCGTGATGGTCTCAGAGTACCTATCCAGCTGTAATGCGGTAAGTCAAATGGTTCTTGAGTATCACATATATACATTATTACTTTTCCTGGCAGTCTCTTTGGATTCAGAGCAACGACAGTTGGACCTGCTAGATTAGTATTTTGACAAATTATAACAATGTCTATTGCAGAAAAAATGTGCTCAAGAAATTTGATATTAACTTTCGTATAATATTTTGTGTTTGTAGGCAGATGTGGAAATTTTAGTCGAGTCTTCTAAGGCAGTATTCATTCAATCCGGAGCAGAGGAGTTATGCTCTTTACCAATACTATCATTGTTGTATTTATATTATTTGAACATTAAATACCACACAAAATCTGTCAAAAGCCGCCAGGGAGGAGTTCATGACACCAGTATGAGAAGAGACGGAGTTTCAATCTTGAGTTGTTTAAATTCAGAGGAACTGAATTTGTTTTCGTTCAATTGTCCAATGGAGAAGAGGTAATTCAGTATCAACAAATATATGTAACATCTTGAGGGGGTAATTATCCTCCTCGTGTTGTATATTCCGTTTTACGAACAAGTTTAGTTGTGCCCTGATTAATCCATTTTGAACCCTTCTGAGTCGGGGCTATGAGATGAACTTTTTACTTTTTCTTTTTCTTTTTTCTGCATTTTGTATAGGCATTACTCATTCATCTGTGAGTTTCTGAACTCTGAAGTCTTACCTGTTATCATATATTTGATCCATAGAAATAAATCAGTGTCACATTTAGGTGTGGATTTAGGTCACGAGGCACAAATTTTGGTTTGATAAAACAAATACTTCATTAAAAAAAATACTTCACTTTTAGCTTCTGTCCTACGAGTTATGCTTTTGCTTAAATTGTCTGTTTGCAAAATGCAAACAAAAATTCCAAACAGGCAACGGAATCAACATTGTAAAATCTGAGTCAGGAGAAGTCTAGAATCGAAATGTCCTCCTAGGCACAGCTGTATCTGCATTATTGATAAGGCTAAGTCTAATGGGGATTCAAGATCTACCAAAGTCGTGGCCTTTTCCCCAAGTTCAACTTATCTCTCCAGATTTCAAGTTGAAATGCTAGATAGGCGCTCAACGATGTAGCGTCGAAAAAGTGAACTCGCGCTCAATGATATAGCGCCCAAACGAATATTCTCACTAGATCTGATGGCTAATAACATATGTTCCAGATCTGATGGTTGAGATTTTCTGGCGCTTTATCATTTAGCGCCCCACCGCTATATGATTCAGCGCTAGATTGATGTGTCATGTTATTTAGCACTCTCCATTAGACTTAGAGCTTCTCCAATGGTGGTTGTGTAAATTTCCTATGTGGCGCTATGGGAAGACATCCTCTATAACTAGTTTTCCTAAATATAAGGATTAAAAAAGAATCATTCTCCAACCCATATGTATCTTTTCCTTGTTGTAATATATATTTCAATTTAATTTGTAGATTTTATTAACAAAAAAAATAATATTTCTCTTATATTTAATAAATTAGATTTAGTTTAATGTATAAAAGCTGACGTGGATGGGAAGACATCCTCTAAGTGAACCTCTACATCTAGAGGTTCACTTAGAGGATGTTTTCCCAAAATTAAGGCATGTCATGCTAATATTAATTGTAGAGTTTCGGGTTGGAGAATCATTTTAACAAAAATGAATATGGATCCTACGTGGATGAAGACTTTTTTCCTCACACACATTCCATTGGAGAAGCTCTTAGGCGCATAGAAATCTGATGTGTCATGCTAGATTTTGGTGGATCTTGAATTCCCATTAGACTAAGCCTAAAAGCGGGTACCAAGATTAGCAGGGACTGTACGTCACCCACAAAATTATCAGGGGATTGTATGTCACCCCCATATTTTTGGTACATCATTTATCATTCTTGCAGTATTTGCTCTTACAAAATCTTAAATGCATCATATAATTTTACTTCATCAAAAAGATATAAGTGAGGTGGGTGGGGTATGACCTAAATGGCCACAACAAAAAGGAAAACACGACTTGATGGTCCTTACTAGGACTCCACACTTCCAGTTCCATGTGCGTTGGGAGTAGGGACCGACAGAATAATTGAGAGGATTTATCATTAAAAAAAAAGTGAATTCCAAAGATTGAAAAAGAAGTTTTTGATTGATTGGAGGAAAGAAAACGACACATAGATATGGAGAGATTATTATTATTAAAGTTGGATCACATTTCATGCAGAAAATAGAAAAGCAAGGGAAAATAGATTGCCATATATTTGGTTGGTGAGCACCTAACATTCCCATACAGCAGTGCAGAGTTCAGATCAAGCAAGAGCCTTACAAGTGACATCTAATAAGTGCTCTTCTTCCTTTCACATGCAGCATCAACTATCAACTAAATGTGCAATAACTTCCAACCCAAAACCTAATCTCAAGGACCTAACTGGGTCCCAAAAGTTTTATTGGCAACCTGGGTTGCACAGACGCGCCGATTTTGGGCCCGAGTCCGCGTCGGACTCGTGTCGGACGCGGACGCGGACACGACACGCATACGACGCGGTCAGTTCAGTCAATTCGGTCAACTCTCTACTTTAAAGTGATAATTTAGTATGTTCTCCCTTAATATTCGAACTCTCAAGGTCATAATCCCACCTAAGAAGCTTAACCATTGAGTCATTCTCGCTTTTGCGTGTAGGTTGTATATTTTCAACATTTTATATTATTTCTGCTAGCATTATTTTCATATATTAGTATAGTTAAATTATATATTTATTAAGTATATAAACGTGTCCGCGTCCTACAATTTTGAGACCTCAGTCGTGTCCGCGTCCGTGTCGTGTCCGCGTCTCCGCGTCCGAGTCCGTGCAACCCAGTTGGCAACAGCTCAGGAGGAAAAAAGACTGGATGGATGCCTTTTTACAGTGGAACTAAATTGCTGTCTTACTTGAACCTTCACTGTCCATGTCTGTAAAGTTCATATAGCAAGAAGCTTCGAGGGTAAGCTCGATTTAACTGTTAACAGATATCGTTCGACTAAAAATAAGCAAGCAACTAGAATTCCAAAAACATGGCAATACATATAACAAAAACATTGTGAGAGTTTTTTCTTCTTACTGTGTAAGTGTAATACAATACAAAATTTTACTGCAGCTGGAGAAACCCAGAAACCAGAGAAGTTGCAAAAACCACAGAAATCAGGTCGTTGATAATGGTTCTCTGCTAAGTCTGCTAAGAAGGCAACTGAGAGCTTGTATCCTCCAGAACATTGTCGGAATATATAAAAGATGATATATATAGAACTAAGAATTAAATAGGATAAATAGGATACACGGTACGAACATAGTCCTAAGAAAATGCCATTTGTATACAGATGTTAACAGTGGTTTTCGGATATCATAATTACAGTAAATATAGCTCTTACATGATAAAAGCATTAAGCAAGACTTCATACTCCTGCCATTCTGCAGACTGGGTCGGACGAAATCCTAACTGATACAAAGGAGAATAGGCTTGTACTGGACATATGATTACAGGTAAATCCTGTTAGAAGCTATTTTCCTTCTAGTAGTCTAATGATCCGACAGCCGTAATTCCGCTGCCAGTATTTCTAGGATTCTGCCGGCTTACGTGTTCATCACAGTTACCACTGGTTAGCTTTTGAACCGAGTTCTGGGCTAAGCTCAGAACTTCAAGGCCTTGTTTGCCCATTTGGTGAACCTCTTGTGGCGAGAGTATCTTGATACACCAAACACTATCTACGAATTCCCTGCAAATAATTATGAAAAAAAAGAAGAAGTATATTATTGAATTAAGCAGACTTTCTGAGACTCAGGCATGCACTTACAGCCTGCAACATAAGCAAGAGCTTATGCAGAACTCTAGCACCATTAAAGATAACGAGCAACTGTGTGAAAGGTAATTCTCTGCAGAAATTTGCTAGAAGCTATAATACTCATGTTTGAACAAAAAGGTGGATAAGAACAGAGACAAAAATCTGAAGGGCAAGTTGGAGAGAATACTTACTGCCACGGATCATCGCCAAGCAGAAGAACATCGTTCTCCCGGTCAACAAATACAAGCTGCCAGCCTGATCTCAGGGGGTCCTCTAACTGGCCTTCACGGCCGAACATGGATGCAAGTTCACTTCGCAACTCAAAGTAGCTGCTGAACCTAGTAATGTCTAGTGACCTCCCAAAGGACCCCGATTTATGAACCTGTATCAGTGTCCAGATCAAAAATGATAAGTAAAACAAAAATGAGGCAATCAAAAGAGCCGACGTTGATCCTGCTAACCAGTGTGATTCAGAATCGTTTGACAGGACCATTGGGTTGGCAGTGCACATTTTATGAAAAATCAGAATACTCTGCTTACCTTAACAAAAGTTCTGGTTGGTGGGTCCCCTTGAGCCACATTTTCCGGAGAACCAAGAAAATCCGATTCATCTATACAGCTGGAAGGAGTCATATCCGGATTAAGGGGGTAATCAGTGTTTGAGGCACCCAGATAATTGGCAGCAGTGAAAGGCACATTTGTCGATTCACACTCACTACCAACTCCTCTGAGACCTGATATCCCACTATGCATAAGGAGAGTCGACGAATCTATATTAACTCCAAACAGAAGATTGTTTTGAGGATCTGTGCTTCCTTCTCGGTCCACTGAACTATCTCTATCAGAGAACTGTGGCAAGGAGAGTGTACGGTGCAAGGTGTTCCCCTGCTGTGTTTTTTAACTGATCCACCTGTGGTAAAACACACTGGGATGTCACTTCAGAAGGGACTAAAGGTTCTACAGAAGCTTGCCTCGGCAACCAAGAAGCAGCAGAAGTGGCTAAAGAGTTAGAAATTGGCATGTTGAGAAGTTGCGATGCTTCGGTTTGGGAGAATGAACCCAAAAGACTCTGCAGGGGAGACAAACAAGATGTGGCCACAGGATTCCCAACGAAGCCTGAATAATTTGGCTGTTGGCACACTGAACGGATGGTCTGCGCAGAAGCTGCCTGAGATTGAGGAGCCTTGACTAGCTGGGACAGGGAAGACACGACGTTAGGGATCTGTTGTTGTGGGGCAGTATACTGTTGCTGCTGTTGCTGTTGCTGCTGCTGTTGTTGCTGTTGATGCTGCTGTTGTTGCTGCTGCTGCTGCTGCTGCTGTTGCTGCTGTTGCTGTTGTTGCTGCTGTGGCTGCTGTAGTTGCTGTTGTTGTTGCTGCTGCTGATCATTAAATGACCGGCTGTGAAGTAGTTGTTGCTGAAGTAGGGCTTGCATCTGCGCCTGAATGTGGGACTGGTTTGCCTGAATACCTTGGACAAAGCTATGCTGCGGTGATGGTTGCAACATTTGCCTCTGCATTAAAGCAGATCCGGGGACATTCTGGGATTGTGAGAATTGCATAAGAGACTCCGTAACCTGTTTAGAGGAATCCATTGTTCTCATTTCCTGAAGGGCGGCCGTAGCCATTGCTTGGTACATGTCAGGTTGCAGACCCAAAAGGGAAGCATCAAGCCTTGGCTGAATCCATGGATTAACACCAACTCCTTGGAAATTCAGAGATTCCATTCCTTTATCTCCACCGTCTCCTCTATACCACATAAGTGGAGAATTAAGTCCCATATCATCATCTCTACCACCTATGAAAATAAAAGTTATTTCATGATGAACAACATTTTCTTTCTGTCAAGTAGAGAACATTCCCAAAATGGGTAAGGTTGATTTTCAAGCCTCGAAACACAATAAACAAGCATACCAAGAGGATTAGGTAGACCTGCCGGCCATGGACGCTTGAGTCTGAGAGGAAATGACGACGGATACATAGGGAAAGTTGTTAAAGGTTCAATCTCCCACAGTGATACTCTAGGCTGCCTCTCCCCTGCAGTTGATTCATCCCAACCAACCTACATCGGCAGAGGTGAATATTAGAAAGATGTAAGTACTTTAGATGTAAGTACTTTATACAGATTAGAATCCAGTTATCCACTTATCAAATCCCACTGGACCTGAACATACTTAAGGGTATCTACAGACCTTTACAGACCGCCAATGTGAATTCGGCCATCGAGTGGGGTCTAAGTCACTTATTCCAGTAATTGTGCCCATATACCTGTTCGTAAAGTAACTGCAAGATTACAGCGCTGATCCGTGCATAATAAGACAAACTTACAGAAAATGACAGACCCTTGCAACTTAAACACAATGCTTGTACCCCAAACACTATATACACAAATACGTGGTCAGCTTGAGCTTGATAGTGAGTGTTGTAAACCTAGACTTTCAAATCTTTGAAAAAGATACCCCTTTTGGAAGAACTAAAAGGTAACATGACGGCTAGACTATAGTTTTAGACCGTCACCCTACACCTTTTCTAGAAAGTCTAGAAGAAATTCCAGATGTGCTGCATTTATATGTTCAAGGCTAATTTTTAACTGAAACGATCCAAAGTAGAAGCAGCGAAATGGGCAATCCACCCAAATCAACCCTTAGCCTTATAGGCTTATACCCAGAAAACACAATTAAACTCTTCATGCAACAAAATAAGCAACACTTACCGACGAACACTGGATTCCTCTGTCTCAAACAGCATCCGGAAGCGCATACCAACAGAAACACGGGTGTGATATACTGCTTTCGCATACTTGGTCAGAGGAATAACAAACTCAGTTGGACTAGCCCTGAAAGTGAATAAGTGTTGTAATGAGTACAAATCTACTTTATATATCAGAATCTGAAAAAATATATAAGAATATACTATAATGAAAGAAGATATCAATCCCTTATGTGAATGTCTACCTGGGGTTATAAAATATAGTAAAGCGACTATTAGTCGCAGCTGCATGAGCAGCCGCAGCAAGAAGACCTATGTGCATACTGTCACTTGACAAAACAGATGAGGGCATCACAGTTTGTGGTCGACTGGCACGGCGAATCCCAAGAAGCAACTGGTTTTTTTCGTTCCTGTTGCAGGAATAAAAACATTGGTTTGAGTAACTACTGACTTAAACTTTGGTGCAAAAGCTTGCCCCACTAGGCTATTCATAAGGAGACCGGGATTCAAAATCTGCCTACCAGATAAAAAGTACCGAATCCCCTGCAACAAGTCTTTTTGCACTTACAAAGACACTCCACCCAGTGGTTAGAAGATGCCTCTTAGGTTGACCTGCAATCAGAATGTTATCAACAAGTCAGAATGCCTCTTAGAGGCTCCACCCTGGCCTTGGATTGTTAGGATAAATCAAATAACAAACCTGAAAGAGAGGGAGAGAGGGAGGTAGTATAAGAAAGTAAAAATACATACCCCGGAAAATGTGTCTGAATTTCCACTCATTACCATGAAGGTCTCTAGCAAGCAATTCTTGGGCAGGAGGCTGCTGGGAGAAGTCCTAAAGAAAAAGAAAAGAAAAGTAAGAGGCTATACCACACAGCTATAGAAGAACACAAGACGTGAAGCATGTGGAGGGTGGAGCTACTGATTCGAAAGACCTACCAAAGGAGGAAAGACTTTCTCAGCAGCTCGACGAGGAACAGAAAACCCTCCATGAGTGCTTGTGTCACTTGCGGTCAATGTTTTGCAGAAATAATTGGTTGGCTGCTTGCTTGGGCAACCCAACTCAACCGGTAAAAACGAGTCTTTTTGCTCTTGCTAGAGAAAGGTTGATAGAATTAGGAGGAGATAATCACACACGACCAGTAAACTTAAGAACTCCGTTTAAGGATAATCAAATTACCGGGCTCAACGGTTGCAAGGTCATTTGTGCATAAACTTCATCAGTCTCCACGTCCGCCTGAAGTTTGTCAAACATAAACACTTAAGAACCTTTACAAAGAACAAAAGGGCCAGACGTGGACTAAGTAGGTTGAACATTACATGCATAGTCACATTGTGAAGCTGACAGATCAGTTGTGGCGGTAAACTTGGGTAATTAGGGATATGAGACTCAATTTCCTTGTTGGTTGATGCTGCAACCTGCACAAGAAGAACAATCATTGTAAGATTTTTACACAACTCATTACTTCTGTCATTAATTAAGATATACCAGAAACTTTTAGTGTCACTATCTTGTTAGATCCACTTCAGCCATATGATAATGTGATGTAATCGATAAGCCAGAGTCCTATACACCAATATATAGAATTCTCATATCATGTCAAGAACAAAGGCTTATCAATTACACCGCATCATCAACAAAAAGCGCACACGAACCTGCTCACTATGCCCCTGGGGGAAGTAAACCACGCGGCTTCCAAGAGCAGGTAAAGATACAAGAGGTCCAGCACATGCATGCCATAGTTCAGAATTCAGACATCTCTTCTCCCCTGAAACAAAGATCAAATAACGAAAAAAAAAATATGCTCTTAACAATGACAAAAATCAGAGAAGACTAAGGATATCCATTAAAAGGCAGCTTAGTCTTCCAAAACTTCATAAGAAGCAAAATTCTATTTCAATTATGTTGGGTAGCTAATTGGTTTTTACCTCCTTCTGGTGTCTGCTGCTGACCAAAACCAGATGAAGACATTCTCATTTGTGCAAAATGACTTCAACCCTTTTGGCAAGATGGAGTAATAAGAAACACCAACTATAGAAGACAACTTTTCCTGTCAACAAAATTCTCTACTAAATCAGAAACCCCCATTGAGTAAAAGACCCATCTTTTCCTCCACCCTTGAGTACTAATCCCTTCAATCTTTAAACTTGTCTGGTTAAACGGAAAAGTTAATGCAATATCACCGCCACCAATCAACAAGAGAATAGAAGAAAAAACCTAGTGATTCCACCAAAACCTTCATCCAAAACCTAAAACCCCCCAATCTTCAACCAAAACCTGTACTACTAGAGGAAATTATGGTTTTTAACCTCATTTATGAAACAGATCTTCTTAAACCCCCCCAACCCTAACAAAGTTTCAATTCCTTCAAAACCCACACATTCACAAAACCCCCAAATCTTCTTCATACATCAAAATCCCCCTTTCACCTGGAAAAATAAAAAAACCAATTTTTTTTAAGTACTTAAAAACAGAGAAATGTACAAAAATGAAGATTTTTTTTGTTTAATACAAGGATCTCAAGCTTACATTTCTTAACACACTGAAAAAACCCCTAATCTTAGAAAGAAAGAAAGAAAGAATGAAACTTTAAAGTAAAACAAAAAATCCTGATTCACACACAGATCTTTATTTACTTGTTCTGACACTAACTAAAAAATATGAACTTTGAAGGAAGAAGAAGGAAGAAAAAACTGAGAATTTTAGTTAGTTGGATACAAACCGGATCTTTTTTAAAGTTTGCTGCTTTTCTTTCTTATTCTAGTAATAGTAAAAGATGATTGATTGCAGCTGTTGCTGTCTCTATCTCTCTCTATATATATCTCCCTTTCACACACTACTCATTCCCTTCTACTCAACTCAAAAATCAACCGCCATTACTATTAGTATTTTGCAGCTGCAGCAGTTTATTTTTCTTTCTCTTTTATAATCAAAAAGATGGGTTTTCAATTTTCTGTTTTTTTTTTTTTTTTTTGGAAAAATATAAATTTTCTTAGGTTTGGAGTACTTGTAATAATAATTGTTTATAGTACGAAATTCAAAAAAAAAAAAAAAAATTATAGGAGGAAATATCGAAGGATGTGCTTGGAAAACCGTGGTCAGTCAAACTTGTGTCAAAGTTAGGGCCAGACCCCCTATGGGAAGGGGAGTATCATTGATGGAAAACCGAGTTTTGACTCATTTCTTCTTTTGATCCACCACATGGCTTGTTCTTTTTTCAACAGTGCTGCAAAGTAAAAAACTGCAAAGGTATCAAGGGTGATTCCACACTGGCCGTAGTTAATCACATCAGGGAGAAAAAAGCAAAATAAAAAAAAATAATAAATAAATAAAAGAGGAAAAATATTAAGATTGTTTGGCCGGTTCCAATGGAACCCATCAAATCCTCCCCTTTGCAATCCAACGTGGCCTAGCAAACCAATAATGAAGCAGTGACTATCGACAGTAATTCCGTCGACGATGGTTTTACCATCGATCAGATCTCGCTCCAATCCAACGGTCTAATTCGATGCGCCTATTTAATGCACCCCAAAACGTTTTCTTCTTCACATTTTTCATCACATTTCTCATATCCAACAATTTTCGTCTGCTGCAATCTACAACTTCAGAACCTTTTTTTTTCTTTTCTGGTTCAATGGAGTATGAACATGATTTTTCTGATGAAGAAGTGCAAAGAAGAATGATTGATTTAGATTATTATCAAAAAAGAATTCTTCATATGCTGCAGGAAATTGATTCCGACTCTGATGTAGAAAGACCGCAGTTCGACACTATGTTGCAGGTCTATACCGGCGCAATACCAATGGAACCTGAGCCAAAAGTGGTTCAGTGTGGGCGATACACTTACCGTGATCGGGAATTCTACCATGAGAAACTGATGCATGATTATTTCAATGAAGATTGTGTGTATTCCGACGAAGATTTTCAGCGCCGCTTCCGCATGCCCCGGCACTTGACGAAATTTATTATTTCGGAGCTTGTAAGAGTTGAAGCTCGATTTGATTATCAGTTTGATTGTCGTAATATTATAGGTCACAGTCCGGGGCAGAAGGTTACAGCGGCCTGGAGGATTATTGGTTACGGTTGTCCGGCAAATTCCCTTGATGAGTACATCCTTATGGGCAAAACAACTGCCTTCAACTATCTCTCGTTGTTTTGCGAAATTATGATTGATCATTTCGGTTCAGAGTATTTGCGCAAGCCCAACCAGAAAGATATTCGAGAGATATTGAAAGTGAATACGGCGAGGGGTTTCCCTGGAATGCTAGGTAGTCTCGACTGCATGCACTGGGTGTGGCAAGGGTGTCCAACAATGTGGGCTGGTCAATACAAAGGTCATTACGTTAAGCCAACTGTCATTTTAGAAGCTGCGGCTACTGAATATTGTTGGATATGGCATACTTTTTTTGGTCTTCCTGGTTCGCAAAATGACATTAATGTTTTGCACAAATCGCCTCTTTTCGAAGACCTTAAGAAAGGCCGAGCCCCCTCTGTTAATTTCAATATCAACGGACATCAGTACAGTAATGGGTATTATCTTGTTGATGGAATATATCCTGAGTGGTCAACACTGGTTCAAGCGTTTAGGGGAGTGCCTACAGGAAATACGGGTAAGGCAATGAGGCATTTCAACAGAATGCAGATGGCCTTCAGGAAGGATGTTGAGCGTGCCTTTGGAATTCTGAAGAAGAAATTCGTTATCGTTTGTGGTCCTTTCCGTGGTTTGAGTCCCCATGAAATGCATAAGACTATGCTCACTTGCATAATTCTGCATAACATGGTAATCCAAGAAACTCGTCGTAATGAAACCTGGACCAACTATCCAGACGAGGATTTGAGGGAGGATGTTGTACCACAACGGGGAATGCCTGCAAGGGACTATGCGCGGATGACGAGTCACATTCGAAATCCAACTTTGTACGAAAGATTAAGGAGTGATCTTTGTGCTCATCTTTGGGCAGAAGAAGGACGAAGAGCTACTGGACATGATGGAGATGAAGAAGATGAAGATGAAGAAGTTCGTGCTCCTCGTTGGGAAACAGATGCTGCCTTTGGAGATGAAGATGATGAAGATGATGATGAGGATGCCGATTAAGTTTTTTTCTTGGTTTAGAGGACGAGGATAATGATTAATTTTTTTTTTCCTGTCATTTGTTTTTTTTTTCCGTTAGTATTAATGAAGATTAAAATTATATATAACTAGAGTTTTTCATTAAAATTAAAGACTGTAATTACATTAAAAAGGGTGTGTCATGCCCTTTACAAAATATAGAGCCGTGCCGTTCCGATATAATTAGTAAAAAGGGTTTGCCAAGCCCTTTTGCAAAATAAAAATAAAAAAACAAACCGATCCGATATAATTAGTAAAAGGGTTTGCCATGCCCTTTTGCAAAAGACCATCCGATGATGATAACGCAAATGTCGTTGCTGTTGAAAATTGGCAAACTGCCTTCTTTAATGATGATACTACACACTGTTGCTGCCACTGATGATGATGATACTGCACACTGCTGCCACTGATGATGATGATGATGATGATACTATTGATGATGATGATGATGATGATGATGATGATGATGATGATGATGATACACATTGCTACCCTTGATGATGATGATACACATTGCTGCCACTGATGATGCTGCTGATACTACTGATGATGATGATACTACACACATTGCTACCCTTGATGATGATGATGATACTACTACACACTGCTACCCTTGCCGATGCTACCCCCCACTCTCTGTGAATGATGATGATGAAGAACATGCTACTCGTCCGCCCCAAGGGCTTTCCTCCTCCGCTTCAACGTCAGATGCATCGGCATTGACGGATGGGATATTAGGTGGTCCTTGAACAATCGACTCAAGAGCGGAAAGTCGTTCTTCCTCCATCTGGCGTTTGATCCGGTCGAAGTCCATCTTACATATGTACAGTTGTTCCTCATTCATGTTAGAGGTATTCGCATTCATGATTTTATGCTTATCAATGTTATGCACATACTTTTCCTGGGAGATGCGACTTTTTTTAAGTTCATCGTTCAGGACCTTGCGTTCAGCCGATCGGAGTTTGGAAGTTTCTTTGAGGTGGGTAGTATAGGCATCCATGTTGAACCCTTTCCCCTCAACAGAAGCATCATCCTTTGCTTGTCGTAGCTTCTTGGCCTGGTTCCTACCACACAACATATGGAACTTAAGTCCATTTGTGGACGCCTTCTCAGTTGTCATACCTCCTCTACTACCTCCACTTCCTCCACTACCTCCACTGCCTCCACTGTCTCCTGCACCTGGTGACCCCATCTGTGAGGAAAATTGGGACGAAAAGGGCGAGGAAGGAGACGCCTGGGAGTGAGGCGAACCTTGATTGTACGGTGAAGCTTTAAGAACCGACTTCAGCTGGAGCAGCATCTTTGGGTCATACTTTGGCAACACTTTCAAAATATGGTAACACTCCTCGTAGGCAAATGGTTTCCCATGCTCTCTTTTCCATGCCTCGCGACACGTTCGTTCGACGTCCGTGTCACCCTCTCCACTTTGTCTTCTCTGTTCAGCATGCACGATCGCGGCCACAAACAGTTGCACCTGTGCATTGATTGTGACGAAATGGTTGCACAACGAAACTTCTGTACGGCAAGTGACATTCATTGTCTCCTGCTCGAACTGATCAAACTATGCTCCCCCATAAAGTTGCCTTGTCTTGATGAACACCAGTAATGGGATATTCAGTAAATCGGACATAGTTTGAACAGATGATCATGTCTTTGCTTGCAGTGAACGATTGGCCACGGCTTCCTCTCCCAGTCTTTCCTTCACCCATATCTTGACTATCCTCGTCGTAGACTTTAGGTTCATATTGAGAAGATGATTGAGTAACTTTTTGTTTCCCCTTGTTTTTGGCCTTACCGCGAGCCATATAGAAATTGACAAAAAGATAGATAGCGGAGTACGCAATTGTTGTAGATCTGAGAATACTACTACAAATGTTGTGAAGGTGTGAGTTGATAACCTTGCTAAATGAGGGTACATATAGGCTGTGAGAAATCTCAGCCGTACATCTAATCGACAGAAAAACTGTCGTTGGCATTAATTTCGTCGACATCGATGAAATTTGTATTTGTCGGTGGAATTTCCATTGAAGATATTATTTCTTCTCACGTTGCAAAGTTGCAGGTTTGGGGTGTTTGCTGGGTCCATATCCAGTCAAAACACTCATAAACTGTGTTTTTCTTGTCCCATAGGAACTGGCCTTAATCCTATTGTGTTTTGAAACTCTGGTGATTGAATGGGGGTCGTGGTAATAAGAAAGGCATCACTGGTTGCACTGGTTAAATGGGGATTGTGGTGGCAAGAAAGTCGTTACAGTAAAAAGCAAAAACAATGACGCCTTTTTGACCACCACAACCCCGTTTAATCACCACAACCCCCAAATAAAATAGGTTGTTAATGGGTGTCAGATTCATTAGAGTGTACAAAGGAATGCAGCTAGCCATGCTTAAGGATAAGGGGTACCTTAATTTCCAAAAGTACCCTTCAAATAAAAAACATGGGAAAAAAATATGGGGCTTTGGTGCTCAATTTTCTTTCCACATTCTTATAGATGGTCACGCTTTGGTTTTAGCATGCTACAGATGTGTAGAACGTTATAGTCAAACCATGGCAATCATAAACAAAAATTTGCACCACCAAATAACTTTTTCGGTCCACTTTACGACTTAAATCGGCTACTAAGGTGATATATCAAACTAAAACATATTGAATGGAAACACTGTTTCCATCAATATTATTCATGCGGAAACCCATTTTTTGCATTCAAACCGCTAAGTCACAAAGTGGTTTTCTTCACTTCAGCTAAGGCTTGGCCAAGAACTCTCAATGTCGTCAAGCCTTAGCTCACCGTTGTTAGCTACTTTGAGGTTTAGTTCTGAAGACAAAATCTGATTGGAATTTGATTGTTTTCCATTAAAAGCACTTTAGAACAAAATTTTACCAGAAATCGTGTTTGGATTATGCAAATTTATGCTCAATTGTGAAGAATAAGCAGAGCCACAAAGATAGTGCATAAATTATATGTTTATCGTATTATTGCAAAGGGATATGAGAAAAAGACAAAAAAGAAAAGTAAATCTCTTTTTATATGAAAATATGAATTATATGTTATTATTGAAGAGGGATATGAAAAAAAAAAGACAAAAGAGGGAAATAAAATCTACTTCATAAATGCAATTCAATTGAAGTGTACTTATAGAAGATGGTGGCAGAAGACAAATCTGAGGCATAAACCGATAGTTTTCCTTTAGGATTGCCTGGTTTTTGAATAGCTAATCGAATCCACTGTGTTATAGCTTTTACATGAAAAAAATTCCACCGAGATAACCTTGATGTAGTTAAGGCTCATCGTCAGAGTTGCTTGGAGTTGCCCATGCCTGCCACATTTACATGTATAGCGAATATGAGTATTGATCAAGATGCAAATGACATTATTGTTGGAATACAAGATATATAACATTGAGCCGCCAACTGGCAAGATGGTGGTGTCTTTCAAACAAGGTTGCCTCAACTCCATATGTAAGCATGAATGGTGGTACTCAAGTTGTTTTTCGCCTCGTGGTTCGATATTCCAATAGGACATTGTGGAGTTGCTCACACCGGCTCTTTCAATGACTATATATCTAACTTCTTTTTCAGATTCTTGGCGATACTTTTTTTGTAGCTCTAAGAATATATATAAAAAAATCTTTCATATTTTAAAACAATTAAACGGAAGAAGGTCAATGTTTTTTCCCTTAAATTGCGCCCCATTATCGGACTCAATGGAAGCAAGGATTCCAAATCTGCAGATTATGTTTTCATAGATGAATTTTAACACATTGTTATCCTCTATATGCACCATAGCTTTGGCTTCCACCCACTTTGTAAAGTAATCGGTTGCCACAATTAAGTATTTCGTCTTTCGGGTAGCATTGTTGTTAAGCGAATTCGTGTTATAGTCGGATCGGTTAGCATAGAGGTTATGAATGCTAGAGAATTAACATGTATTTCGGCTAGATATGTCTATAACTAATGTCTGATATCTCTGTTGTATAACGCCGAGCCATATGTAGATTCTTCTGAAAGACAAGGAGACAGAGTTTGGTATATCCCCTCTATTATTCATATGATTGGTAATCCTAACTTCCGATATTTTTAGTTTTGTGATTAGTCGGAGCATGGATCATTGCCTCTGATCTCTAATCAAAAGTTTTGTTCGAACCTTGTTTATGTCGGAATGATGGATACCATACCAAGAGCTTTACTATACTTATTGTGGGATTCAACCACAAAGACCTCCCATCGATACGGGTGATCTACTTGGATTTGCTTAGGTGTCCATAATTTTATCCTCGAATCTTTAGGTTTCCTATATATTTCTTCATCTGCAACGATTGGGAAATCTTCCAGGAAGTCGGTTACTTCTTGAGATTTGATTGTTGTTTGAGGTTGTTACTTGAACCAAGATTTCTTTATATGCGCTCCCATCTGGATATCCATCCCGCCCTTTCAGTGTTGTGTAAGGTAGGTTCTATGAGGGCATTATTGATGACCATAACAATATGAGCATGAAAGTATGTTCGCAGCTGCTAAGTAGCATACACTAGTGCAATTATTAATTGCTCAATGTTAGTGTGGTTCCTTTCGGCTTGACTCGGAATTTTGCTGATAAAATATCGGGTCTTGTTTTACTTCGATTATTCGTATGAGTACTACACTGCTCGATGTCGATGTTGATGTTAGGTGTATGTATGACAACTCTCTTGGTTCCAGTTTTTGCAATCCTTGCAAGCTGGCCAAATATTTTTTTGATGCTTTGGAATGCTTCCTCACACTCTGTAGTCATGTGAAGTTTTTCTCTTTTTTATATTGATGAAAACTTTGCATTTGTATATGTGATGATCTGGATATGAACATATTCGGTGGTGATAGTCTCACATTCAATCGTTGCACGGCTTTTACAATCGTTGAGGGTGTCATTTCTTGTATAGCATGAGTCTTGGCTGGGTCCACCTCGAGTACTCTCCTTATTAACATGTATCCAGACGGTGACTCCGAAAGTGCATTTAGTCGGATTTGTTTGCCAAATGTTTTTCCTTTGTACAAAGATTTGCTCTAGATCCATAATATGGTATGTATACTTTTTCCTTTTCACTAGCATGTTATCCACGTAGAATTCCAGAATATTGTGGATTTACTTACCATACATCTTCCCCATAGGTCGTTGGTAGGTTTCTCATGCATTTTTGGGCCAAAGGGCTTCTTAGTATAGCAATATAACCTCTCTAGGAGTGAAAAAACTAGTATGTTCCAGATCCTCCTCGGTGAGTGGTATTTGATTTTTATCAACAGTATCCATCCATAAATGATAGAAACGCGTACCCCTATGTTACATCTACCAGTTGATCAATATTTGGTAGAGGGATATTAAATTATTACTCATACCTCAATTATTTGGGCATGCATGCCTTGTTTAGATTGCTGACATTGACACAAATTCATACTCCAATATTGTTCTTTTTTTGGAACAATTACCATATGTTTGATATCCATATCG
>JAJJMA010143199.1:0-15360 GCA_023529015.1 Papaver nudicaule
ACCTGCAAAAGGATAGTCAATCCAATTCTCTCTCAAGTAACCTTGATAAGAAAGATGGGAAGAAAGATCAAGTTGCTCCTAAGACCACTCAAAAATGGGTACCAAAGAATGTTGGTAGAGCAACAAATGCCAAAGGGAATGATCACCCTATTGAGGCTACCCTAAGAGAATTCATGAAAGATAGTGCAGTAGTTAACCAACAAATACTTGGTATGGTTAAATTACATCATGAAATGCTTGGGTTACGGAAGAAAAACGGGAAAAAGGGTAAGGCAAAGAAATCTAAGCCAAAGACTACTTCTGGTGAAAAACCCAGTGATGTAGTAGTTCCTGTTTTGACTACCGAAGGTGAACAAGAAATTGTTCACTCTAACACAACTTGATTGTGTTTGTGCGACCTCACCATGTAGTGCCCTTTCAATTGATACGATGAGGTAAAGCACAAGAATAGGGCACATACCCGGTTGGAGATTACATAAAGGTATGTTAACATTGATCAAGTTAATATTCATTTGTTTAAAGGTTGTCAAATCCTTGAATGTGAATATGTATCCTTCATGTTTCTCTAACTCAACTTGGTTTTAAGAGTTCTTAAATATACAAGTTGCAAACGAAGTCCATGACTTCTGTTTTGAACAAAGAGTGAATCCTACCGACATGACATTCTTGTTATGTTAGTATACCTTCTTGGTGTACTACGGTTATAGGATCATTATGAGTTAAACCTAATCTGAAGGTGGCCGGTTCGCGAACCGTACACGAAACAGAAACTCGGAGAATCTCCTGAGTTCCAAAGCTCATTTAAGTTCGTGTACCTACACAAACCTCTAAATCGAGTCTTTTGGCTGTTATTCAAATTTGTGAATATTCTTCCAGAATTTCACACAGGTTAAACTCTGAGACTCCTGGAACTCACAAAGTCCAAGGTGATCTTTGTTCCAAGGAAAACTTTATTCACACTTATTGGTGAAACTCCATGTGAAAAAGTTAAGCCTTTACTCTAAGATTAAATCAATCTTTGTTAACACAAGTTGTGTATCTTAGAGGGCAATACATGATCTTCCTGATCATGCTGTGAGTATTGCCAACATGATTTTATTCATTGCTATTCAAGTGATGATTATATTAAAGTCATGGATATCACAAAAGTTATATTACCTTCTTGTTCTAAGAAGAGAAAACTTTTTGTGATCATACTCTTATTTCTTAGAAAATGGCTAAGGAAAAGAGATTATCAACAAAGCAAAACTGGATAACATTCAATTGTTCCTGTCCATGTTAGTCTTTGTCAGTTGTTCTTTATTGAATAACACCACATGGGGGAGAGTTCTTTTGAACTTGCGCTTAATAACAAATCTTTTTGGGGAGCGTGGATGTGGAATATTAGGAGAAAGTGTATCTTTATATCTCCATAAGGTGAGAACTCAGGTATCTAGTTGTTCAGATTACCTAAGTATACAATCTTTTAAGCTTGATATGCGAGTACTTAGCTTCACCTGTCCTTATAGGTGTATGAAACCTTAGTCTCAATCTACTTTGTCATATTTTTGTGACAAATAGGGGGAGAATACATATGGTTCTTATCTTGTGGTTGTTTGCTTTACTGGTGCATAACCATAGGGGGAGAACATCATATGCGTTTTTGCTAGATCTCATTCGCGCCCAGGGTCTTGAGATTTCTCGTCTTGACAATGACAATCAGCTACTACGACAAGAGAATAGTAGCCTTGCTGGGAATGTGAAAGGTTTAAATGAACGTCTCGAGACTACCGAGGCCGAGCGAGATGGCTATTCCCGGGATGTTGGTGTTCAGAGAGAGCGAGCTTCGAAGCTTGTCGAGGAGTTGCGTCTGTCTCGTGGTTTGTGCGAGGAAAAGGATGTCAAGATTTCTACTTTAGGTGAAAAAGTTTTACAACTTAACAATCATATCCAAGGAGAGGCGGAGCGCACTGCTTTGTTTAGTCGTGAGCATGGTCGATATCTGTTTAGGAATTTAGGTATGCGACCACCTTATTATCATGATGGCTTGAAGGATCCTGACGCTGTACCGGGGTCTGATAAAGATCTTGTTTCATCCGAGGATGTTGAGTTAGTAATTGCTGAATTGCGAGTAGCAAGGCTTGGAGAGGATGTCGAGGAGACGGGTAACGATGTTGATGATGGGATGGGGATTGAAGGTGATGAATCTATTAATTTGGAGCAAAAGGAGAGTAATGTTTTTGATTCTCAAGTATTAAGGACAGCTGATGGAATCATCAGTGGGAAGCCAGAAGGCGATGGAAGTGGTGGCGAGGGGCCGAAGATGGATAATGAATTTCTGGCGATAAGCCGAAGGAGGCAGGCTTCGCCGATGCCTCTGATAAAGGCTCTAAAGTTAATGTCAGGGCTCAAGATCCAGTGGATGAGTTTAATGCCAGTATGGATTCCGAGGTTTCGCCCTCGTTTATAAAGAACGGTAGCGAGCCTGTGGTTTCGCCCCAAGATAATCCCTAGGGTATTTTTGTGATTCCGATGATACTTCGTGGAATGATTTGTAAAATAGGGAGTGTGTTCCCTCTTCCAACTTTTTGATTTCCTGCTGCTGCTTTTTGTATGCTGGATATCATGTTTGTGTATTTGCTGTTTTTCTCTAGCCCTTGATGCTATTATGTTCTTCGTTACCGTGGCTTTTTGCTTTGCTGTTTATTTACTCTGGTTTGAAGGCTATTGTTTATAAATGGCTCTTATAGCTTCTTGAGGTGCAACTTCGGGGCTTACTTCGATGTAGGAGAAAATGACCAAGCTAGTGGGGGCGTACGGATCACCCTTCCCAAAGGCTTTGAGTTACTCGCACTGGTTTCAAGCAAACACTGGCTATTAATAGCGTAGGTATCCGCGTTGCCTTAGTACTTTAGGTAGGTACCGAAGATATTTGGTTATCTTCCTTGGAGGGTATGGTGGCACCCTGGTTACCTTTGGAATAAGTAAATGTAGGAACTTAGAATGGATACCCCGTTTCTCAATAATAAAGTAACACGATGGGGGAGTGCCGGTCAAGGCTGGAACTTAGACATGGTACTTTTCTCTTATCACGGCCTAAAGTTCGACCCATCCAAATCTTTAACAACCCCCCCTTGGGGCTTAATTTTTTAGAGGGGTCCCTCGGCTGCGTACTTCGCTGCTTGTGTTGAGAACGAAGCAGCTGCCTCGGGGTTCCATCTTCCTCTATAGGTAGATGTTAATCCCATTTATCGTACCCTCGGCGCCCGAGAATACGAGGTCCTCGTGGCCGTTCGGAAGTGGGTACGAGTGCATCTTCGGCTGATGTAGCCTAGATTCAAGGTGCCCACCGCTAACGGGGTGTCTTGTGGGTAGAGGACCGTGCCATTATAACTCGTAGGGCCCTTACGATTTATATGGTCATCGACTTTGTGCCTGCTATTCGAGGTCTTTATGTTTTTTGGCGATTTTTGCCTTTGGCGTTACAGCCTGTTTATTGTTTGACGATTTTTGCCTTTGGCGTTACAGCCTGTTTATTGTTTGGCGATTTTTGCCTTTGGCGTTACAGCCTTTGCGATTGTGCCTAGCCAGGCGGGATTTGGAGTTTGATTCCGAGGGTAGTTGCATCAATGAGTGCGATTTTTATTTATTAAATCTTTCTTCGAGTACTGCTTACAAAAGAAGTTGCTTTCTCAGACTAAGTGTTTCATGTGCTTCCCCTCCACTGGGGTTTTTAACCTCTGGCCTTCGAGGTTGATCAAGCTATAAGTGTCGTTCCCAAGCTGCTTCTCTATGACGAATGGTCCTTCCCAGAAGGGTTCTTGCTGGATGTTTTTGCCTTCGCTAGACTCTCCTAGTTGCTCATTCGTAGTCTGGAGACTGCCTGCTGCTACGAGGAACTGTTCTCGGTTCTCGGGACATTGGTCTTCTCCGTTGTTGTCTTGTTTTACACTTGCCATTCATGCTTCTGTCTCAGCTATGAATTTTTCTATGTTTTCGTCCGTTATCTTTGGGTGCTTAGCTTGCCCCGAGCATTCCTTGCTACCTTCCTTTGCCTGAATGTCTATTTCATGGCAGGCGCGAGCCTCGGTAGGGTCACCAGGAATCTCTGCAATCCCTCGTGGAGTTGGGAACCTGATTCTTTGGTGCAAGGTGGATGTTACGCCCATGATGCTGTGTAACCATGGTCTTCCCACAATAGCATTATAGGGTGAGTTTATGTCCACCACACAAAATAATGTCGGCTGCTTTTGGCTACCAGCATGAATTGTGATCATTAGCTCTCCCCGAGGTGTGGATGGTTTTCCGTTGAAACCAAATATGTTGTATGTTGAGGGTACCAAAGCGGCTTTCTTTCCCTTCATCTTGTCATATGTTTGCCCGAAAAGTATATCTACAGAACTCCTAGGGTCCACCAGTATTTTAGGCATAGCTATCTTTCCCATTTGAAGGGTGATGACCAAAGGATCATTATGCGTTCTTCCCTCGTAGGGGATGTCTGCTGCCGAAAAGAACACGAGTTGTTTCTGCCACTCTTCTAGACGATTATTTGAGATCACACTTAGTATTTCTGCTCCCTCAAAATCCCTTTTGTGGATGCGACCTGTTTGGATCCCTTCTAGAACCTTTGTGTGAACAATGGAATTGCAAGCTCCGAATCTTGGAATATCCCTGTCATTTGTAATCACATAAGCTTCGTGCTTTGGTTCCTCCTTAGGCTGTGGTTGATTTGGGGGTGGTTTAGGTAGCTCCAAAATATGTTTAAATTGCTCCCTGGCTATGAAGAAATAAATTTGATCCTGCACTGTTATTGATGGTGGTTTTTGGCGAGGAGGTCACAGGAGTAATTTTGCATTAATTTCTGGCATCCTGGAATAGCTCGAGATAAGGTATGAATTTATTTTATGATAGGGATAAGATATTTAATTACCATTCGCTGTATTTTGATATCTCACGACCCTAGCCTAGTAACATGGTCCATATCCCTAGCCTATACGTAAAAATACCTACGCATGCGCGTTAGCCTAGCCCATGCTCGAGACAAACCCTAGCCAATTCACGCCACTAGCATTTGGATATGCACGGCCAATCCTTGGCATGATGGTGGGTATCCACGGCCATCTCCTTGGCCAAGCTTGGACGCCACGCCATTGCTTTGGCTAAGCTTTGGGTATCCACGGCAATGCCTTGGCCTAGTTTTGGATGCCCACGCCATTAGCTTGGCCTAGCTTTGGGTATCCACGGCATTAGCTTGCCCTGATTTTGGATGCCCACATCATTGGCTTGGCCTAGCTTTGGATGCCCACGCCATTAGCTTGGCTTAACTTTGGGTATCCACATCTTTTGCCTCGCCTAACCCCTGGAGGCCCACGACCATTCCTTGCGCTCACACTCACGGCCACGCCTTGGCCTAATCCTTATCTTCACGCCATACCTAAGCCTAATCTTCATCCACGGCAATACCTAAGCCTAACCCTTATCCTCATGCTCACGCCCCCTTCCCTTGGAGGCCCACGACCAATCCCTGCCTTAGTTTTGGATATCCATGCCATTAGCTTGCCCTAGTTTTGGATATCCATGTCATTAGCTTGCCTTGGCACTTGGGTGCCCACGCCACCTCCTTGGCCTGATTATGGGTACCCACGCTATTGCTTTGGCCTAATTTTGGAGCTCCACGGCTATGCCTTGGCCAAATCTTGGAGGCCCAAAGTCGTGCCTTGGCCAAACATTGGAGGCCTTACGGTTTTCCCTTGCTTATACTCATGGGGTCCATGTCCTTCTTCTCCCTCACGGCTATCTTTGCTCCCTTGGAGATAGAGTTTATCTTTTCCTAGCCTCCCCTCTATTTATGGGTCCCACTGATCCAAATCCTAGAGGATTATGGATTTTATTTAGTCCATAATACTCTAGTTTCCTAACGAGTTCAGAAATCTGGCAGCTCACGTATTTCTTCAATGCACGATTTCTATAGCCCAATCCGTGAACAATTAGGAGGCGCTTCCTTCACGAAAGATTTTCCTCTGTGAGTTATCTACAATATACTAAAAATTCGGAATTTTATCTAATATAGGCTGGCCTGGGCAATTTTATGAATGGATAACATGCAAGCAGTTCAGAAATCCGAAAATAACATAAATGTTATGGCTTATCTTTTGCGCCCTATGCCTAACTTCTTAATAAGGTTATTATGCCATGCAACATGGCTTATTATAATTATTGTGGCCTATATTTAGGTCTTATATTGGCAATGCTTATGCATTCTTGATGATGGCTACGCTGTGATAGCATCATTCTTCTGTTTTTTCCTGATTATGGACTTGCTTCTATAAATCAGTGCTATAATTCTTAATCATGGCTCATGGCTATGACTTATATTATTTTGGACATTCATATGTCTTCATTACTCGGATAATTGGTGCATTACATGCCACAAGCCAATTTCTCATATTATGGCAAACCAAAAGTCGTATTTACTTGACTATTGCCACAGAGAGTTGCTGAAATCCTCTCAGTCTAATTGGCGATTGCATTGCTCAATCCTTAGACTTATCTTATCTTATCAAGTCTAAATGGCGGTTGCTAGCTCAACCCTTAGACTTATCTTATTTGTTTAAATGGCGATTGCCCGGCTCAATCCTTAGACCAAATCTTAAGGAGATATACAAGCTTATCGCTTAATCTCTATCTTTACGCAAAGTCCTAAGTTTACCAGTAATTGGTACGACTTGCACTTAGTCATATTTGACTTAACAAATATTTAACAAATCTTACGAGAATCAAGTAAGTTACATGGGGGGATATTCTTTAGGGTTTTGGTTTGGCGGTCTACGGCACGTGTGATTGCAACGGCTCAATCACTTAACGAGAAAGAAAACTAAGTCGTGTGAACGTTGCTGAAAAGAGGGGATGAGAAAGTGGGCGGTTTGTTCTTCCCTAATATTAGGCGCAAGACTTGCCCCACTTACTCCACACTCCCACACTTCCGACCAGTTGGAAATATATTGCTATAAATAGGTCACTCGACCAGTTTGGAAAGACAAAACAGATAAGTTCAACAAGTTCAATTCAGTGCAAGTATAATCAAGTCTATCTTATCGATAATTGATTAACTCTTCTCATTCAGCATTCAATATCTAGTGAGAACTGAATATCCATCCTTATCTAGCAATTTAATCTCAACATCACAGAAAATCATAGCAATTCTCTGATCTCATCTTTCTCTGCTTCCCTCCCTAAACCAACCCTATATCCTCTTCTTGTAACTGAAGCAATACTCGAACGGCCATTTCTTGGTTTAGGCGAGTCTTGTTCGATCTTGACCTCTCGAATTCCATTACAATCTTTTATTACATCATTACACTTCACATTTTACCCCTCAAATTCTCTTTATTGTTTTACACCTAAAACATTTGGCGACCACAGTGGGAGGTCATTATCTCGGTTGTAAGAAAATATGGTTGAAACCAGGAGGTAGAGTTCAGAGAATACCAATTCTCCAAATATCACCAGTGGTCCCACAACCTCATCCATTATGAGTGGGGATACAAATCCTAGGGTTAGTGGCGCCATGGCCTTTGCTGGCCCCACCATGCAAAACGTGAATCCTATCACGTCCCAAAACCCTAATTTCGCATCCGCCTCAACTCAAGTGGGGCCAACCCAAAACGTGAACCCTATCTCTAACAGAAACCCTAATCTCGCCTCTACTTCAACCCAGATAGGATCAACCCTATCCAACTCTCCCTTGGGCGTGTCATCTCCTCTGGTGGGATCCACCACGCCTATCCTATCCAATATCATGTCCCCCCTATCTCATATGGTGGGGACCACCAATACCACTATCTCTCCTACTCGTTACACTCCTATCTCAAGCCGCACAGAAGCTTTTCTCTTCGGGCCCCGCACAGGAGAAACAAGGAGTACTGAAGACTCACCTAGCATTGCGGATCTCATGAAGACCCAACAAGATCTAGCCTTGAGTCAAAACAATATGGTAAAAACCCAGATGGATTTGCTGAGGTGTTTGAGATCTATCTCAGAGAAGTTAACGCCACCAACAAACCCAGGGTTTGCACGTGAAGATTCCCTTGCTCATTCCAACAGGGCGGGTCCTTCTCAGATTCATGTTATTCCTGATGATCAAGACACTCGTGTCCACACTACACGTGAGCCAAGCACGGGTTCTCAACACAACTTTGTTACTCGTGAAGATTTACAGAATCTCTTGCAAGCTCAGAGCATGGAGAATTCAGATTTGTTTCATCGTCATCAACCTCCATATCCAATTGAAGTTCAACGTGAAACTGTCCCTGAAGGGTATGTCACGCCTTCATTCTCGATGTATAATGGTATTGGGAATGCCCGAGAACATATATCTCGCTTCCTAGAATCATTGGGAATACATGAAAGAAATCAAGTCGTATGTCACAAGGAATTCTCGAAATCTCTGACGGGAAAGGCATACACTTGGTATAATAATCTAGCTCCTAACAGCATCCTCAGCTGGAGCCATATGGTTAATGCTTTCCTCAAGAAATACTTCTTCGTGTCTGAGCAACTCACTCTCTCCGATTTGGGAAGACTTTATCAGCGAAACAATGAACATCCAGACGATTATGTGACGAGGTTCAGAACTCGCTCAGTGGATTGCAATGATCCAAACGTGACAGAGTTGCAGCTGGTGGAACTTTGCATCAATGGAATGATACCAGTATATCGGGCCTTATTGGAGAATCTGGATATTAATAATTTCACTAAGCTCCATAAGTCCGCCAAACGATCCGCCACTACTGCACCTGCGTTACTAGAAAGGCCTAGGCCTATAAAAGCTGAAGAAAGTCGTGGTGAGACGCGTGCCAGCAAGCGACTCGTCAACATGCAATATAGTTCTCTTCCCTCAGTTCATGCATTCACTGAAGGCGTTAAGAGGAAGGCTCATACTCCTGAGGCCCCACAACTGAAACGTGCGGCCCCAACTCAATCCCAGGCTCCTGCACGGGTCCTAGCTGATAACTCTGCACCAAAAGCGCCACGACAACCAAGGGAATTTCCTAAAACTCCTAATTTCCCATGTACCATGGATGAAGTGATAGAGCTCCTGGAAGCATACATTCAAGATGGTGCTGTCAAATTACCTCCTGTACGGAGAGAGCCTACAGCACAAGAAATGACCGATCCCAAGTATTGTCATTTTCATAGATTCGTCAATCATCCCACCAGCGAGTGCCATCGACTCAAGCAAATCTTCAACGAAAAGATCGAGTCAGGAGAGTTGAACTTGGGGACTGAGGGTGTACATAAGAATCCACTCCCTCAGCACCAACCTCAACGTCAACACCAATCTCAACGTCAGCATCAACCCAACATTCGAAATTTCACTATCTCCGGAGAATCCGTCAAACAAACTGCTAATTATTTACTGGAGAATTTATGCGAGCTCTTGCATTTTTCTAGAAGTCAGCGAAGCAACATTTTCGCTGCCCTCAGCTGGATTGCTAGCGGCAAAGAACTACCTATACCTGAAAAGGTTCAGCCAAAGCCTGGCGAAATTACACCAGAGATGATGGCAGGAGGGGAACGTGTTCCAATACCAATTATCTCTGCTCGTCTCGAAGGTACGAATTTTAAGAAAGTTCAAATTGATGCTGGTGTTATGGTTAATCTAATTCCAATCAAAACACTCCAAGCAATTGGGATTTCTCGACGGGATGTCATCTACTATCCCACAGTGACGAAAGATTCAAAAGGAAATCTCCAAGACATATATGGTCATGTTACTTTGGATCTGAAGGTGGACTCTGCTCGCACCAAAGCAAAGTTTCATGTAATCAAAGAGGATAAGGATCACAATATGATTCTGGGGCGTCCTTGGATCCATGGGAAGAGGTTCGTGCCTGCAATCTCACCAGTAATCATCAAAGGCCAAGAGTTCATGTTTGACCAAGAAAGCTGCAGCGTGGGAAAACTAGAGTATCGCGTGGGGTCTGAAACTCTGGTGATATTCAAAGAGGTATGTGAAAGTGATTTGAAATATTTTATTCAGAATTATTTGG
This sequence comes from Papaver nudicaule, assembly GCA_023529015.1. Classification (NCBI taxonomy): domain Eukaryota; kingdom Viridiplantae; phylum Streptophyta; class Magnoliopsida; order Ranunculales; family Papaveraceae; genus Papaver; species Papaver nudicaule. The sequence goes on from JAJJMA010143199.1 coordinate 10,032, forward strand.
TTCATGGAAATCCTATCCAACGTGTCCCTGCACAAGGATCGGATAATTCTTTTACATGGGGACTTGATTGCATCAAGTCTATCAAACCCTCTGAGACACCTCAGGAGGAAATCAAGACCACTTTCAATAAGTGGGTGCGGACAAAGCAACGGTCTTATAGGCGAAAGACACCTGAGATGTCATGGGTTCCTAAGGCTGCTTTTCAAGAAGGAGATAAGGTTATGCGACGCACTAACCAAAAAGTAACTTATATTCTGGGGTCCACAGCAAACTGGGAGGGACCTTATATTATATCTCGAGTCATGCCTGATGCACGGTACATGATAAGTGCAATACATGAGAGACTCTCAAACATGGTGGTCAACGGCAAATGGCTCAAGAAGATATGAAGATTCACTAGAGTTTATTTATTTCCTGTAATTTCAATTCCTCTAAAATAAAAGTGCAAGCATTCTCTTGCCTTTTAACAAGTCAATTCAAAAGAATTCAAATTCAAAACCTATGAGTTCAAAATAATCAATTCCTACAAACCCTTTGTTCATAAAACCAAATAAAAGCAAAATAAAATTCTTTTGCTCCTGAAGTCTTTCAGAAACAACCATCTAATGAAGATTTCGCTCCTTCATCAACTGCTTTCTTCATTAGAGCTATATCAGCATCTTTCTTCTCCGCCTTTTCAGTTAACTTACGGAGTTCCTCAGTCATGGCAGCATGATTCCTCTCTTCTTGCTTCACCAAATCCTGGGTGAATTTGCCAACAGCAGCACGCCTTGTTCGGATGAATTGGATTCTCGCTTGAAGCCACAACAAGTTGGGTTTGAAATTTTCGAATGAAGCAATCAGATCTTCTGCTTCATCTAACGCCTCATCGGTCATATTCGTTAGAGGGGTGGCATACATCTTCGAGATCAAACCCATGAGATCATCTGCAACACCTGTAAGTGTATGAAAATGGGCATGCCTTCCAGTAGTAATAAGGTGCCCATAGAGATTCCATATTTTTTTATACAGTGGGACGTGTCCCTCGGGGACATTAAATCCTTCCGCTAGTATATGACCAGGGAGAATTGTTTCATGGGGAGGATTATATGCCGAACCAGCATGAGGAAACTCAAGAAGGGCCCACTTAGTGGGAGCATCTACACCGGTGAGGTCGGTATTCTCACAGGTTGGTTTTTCTTTTTCGACGAGCTAAAAAAGGTTCAAAACAAACAGAAGTTTAATAATATGTTTCAAGCTATATCATAAAAGCTTAACATAAGAAGATAATCAAATTTACCTCGGCATTGGGAGCATTTTCGTCAGCAACGTTGTCAAAATCCTTATTAAGGTTTTGACACTCACTGATCTTTTTACCGAAGAAGTAGCTGTCATTCGTTTCTCCTTTATCATCAGAAGGCTGCAAGAGCAAACAAGATGAGAATGAAATACTAAACATTTTATTTTCGAATTAAAGGAGTCAACAAAAGTAATCTGTGTCACAGGGGACTTAATTAGGGTCTGTGGAGCCTCCACTTTTATTCTGCTCAGTAATCATGTCAGTGGATTTGGGCGGTGTATTCGGAGTTGATTCTTCAAGCACTGGGTTCCGCTCTAAAGGAATAAATGAAAACTTCTCGACTCCTGTAGCAGGTCCATCCTACATCAAATAAAGAAGAAAAGTCATTAAAAGAGGATATATCAAAGGATTCACGACGTTATCTTGAAGAAATAATTTTATGACGTCTGAATTCTTATGAAGAACGGTGAAAAACTCAAAATCTGTACAAATCAGTAAGAGATATGAAGAAACTTCCTTCACGGGAGTTGTTCGTATGGATGTTTCCTATCACGTGCTAAAAGGGCTTAATTTTTGGAGCAACCTACTGTCCGGAATGATTTTTCAACTGAACAGCGTACAGACTGCGACATTCCTGGACGTGGCGTCACTTTGTGACACATAAAATAACGAGCAAAAATGCGTGAAATTCAGATTTTATTTTTCGAGGTGGAAGCTACTGAAGTCCTTTTTCTAAATTGGGGTCAATCATCGAAATTCGCCATCAGATGAAGATTCTACGGTCATTCTCGTCACGTGACTCAAAACAGGAAAATTTGACGGGATTTTTACTTTCACACTAAAAGTAAAAAATATAAGCAATGGAGTGAAGTCTTACCTTCGCCCAATCTTGTGTACTAAGATTGGGGACTTGTTTATCATTCAAGAGGTTCATCATGGAGCTGTCCTTCCCTTGGAAGAGTGATGATTCTCCCGAAAGATGACTACCGAAAGACAAAGACATTTGTGTTGCAGATCCTGGCAAGCTTCGAGCTAGGCGATGAACGTTGCTGCACAAGATATGGTGATAAGGCGTCAAAATCATCATAAATAAAGCTTATATAAGCATTCAAAAGTTCGAGGTAATTACCAAATCATTCATGTCTCCTATTTTACGCTTAAGAGTGATATATTTAAGCAGGGGGAGCGTTTCCAAGTCTTCTTTGGAGGGAACTGCCTGTACTTCTTTTGGGGAAGCCATGAAATCCCTATATAATCTTATTTGGTCATCCCAAAACCGCCTACCTGCTTCAGTGATGGATGGCACTCTTTCTCCCGAGAGAAAGGATACTGGACTGAGCAATCTGGTCTGATACCCTTGCATATTCTTTGGAGGAGGACCTCGCTGCGATGGGACATCTTGATCAAAACCCATCTGACGAGCTCCTCGGTCAATATTATACGCTTTGGTGACATAGCGCCCTGCTTCATTAATGCCAATGAGGTGACCGCTGCAACAACTTATCATGAAAACCCGCTCTGCATCAGTAAGGAAGCCTTCTACAGAAAGAACCTTCGCTGGAATGTTATTTGGAACGACACCAAATGAACGAAGTTGAGCTACACCTGCTGGAATTAAGGTCCATGGACGAAAGACCACCGCTGCCTCGTCGTCCATAAATACAAGAAAGTCTTTTGAGATAGGCTTGTTCATCCAGCGAACAATCCGAGCTTGGTCTGACAAATATTTGTCCTTGGAAGACAATTTTGGAGCATAGCCAGGGTAATGCTCATACATCCAAGCTTGTACGAAATTCGTTGATACAAATGTCTCAATCTTTGCAGCGCCATTCGACAATTTCATATTTGCTGACAAAGTAGAAAGATGGGTATACAAAGTACCAAGGAATAAAGATCCAATAGGAACAGGAGTACCTTGAGCCAATGCTATGGCGTATGGGATAAGCGTAGGCTTCAACTTCTTGTATTCATGAAGATCTTCAAAGACGTCCTTTGATAACCAGAGCAGGAGAAACGCAGCAATGGACAACACTGAGGCGCCGTCATTACTGGATTTTGTCCAGTGCATCATCCACGAAGCATATGCATCGCCGTGTTTGTTCAGGGTTTCAGCAATGATGATTAACTGGGCCTGCATGTTCCTTTCATCTGCATTCAAGCTAATTCTGAGCTCTCCATTAATTGGGAGTCTCAATAACGCTGCTACGTCTTCCAGTGTAATTACAAGCTCTCCCCATGCCAGTACGAAGGAGTTTATACCACTACCCCAACGAGTCAGAAAAGAAACTAAAGCACATTTATCTATAATTACGAAGGAATTATCCGAACTCTTTACAGCATGAAAGATTCCAGCCTTCTCAAAGATGTCCTTAATACCTGGGATGTCAAGTGTATTCTGAAGATACATAGACCATGAGTTAATTTGCTTCTGCGGAGAACGAAAAACGATACTGGAAGCCCTAAAGTCGCCTCTCTGTAGGCAAAAGCCAGTTATCCGTGATGGGGTAATAGCCATTGGAGCATTAAAATTGCTTGGGAGAATTTTAGCTTGATCCTGGGAGATTGCAACTCGAGCTGAACTTGCCAGGCGAACTTCAAATTCATCGTTGACGTGAGGGATCTCTTTCACAGCTGTAGTAGATATAACTTCATCACCAGCACGAGAAGAACTATGGGATTCATTGTCAGTCATCATGATCTTCCAGTCTACAAAATACTGTGTTTATGAAAATGGGAAGAACAAGCTCAAAAGGGAGATAGCATTCACGTGAAAAAAAAAATCTGCATGATATATATATATATATATATATATATATATATATCACACACGCACGGTTTTGGGAGAGTCCTAACCTACTTGGGATTGGATATTGCTTAAGCAGGCTTGGTCTTTAGGCCCTGTTTGGATTCCATATTCGTGGATAAGGCTTCTATGCGGATGCGGCTGGACCATCAACTTGTGCTCACCCTGGAACACTCACGGTTCCATGCTGCGCAGGGGACTTAATGTTGATGGTGGTTTTTGGCGAGGAGGTCACAGGAGTAATTTCGCATCAATTTCTGGCATCCTGGAATAACTCGAGATAAGGTATGAATTTATTTTATGATAGGGATAAGATATTTAATTACCATTAGCTGTATTTTGATATCTCACGACCCTAGCCTAGTAGCATGGTCCATATCCCTAGCTTATACGTAAAAATACCTACGCATGCGCGTTAGCCTAGCCCATGCTCGAGCCAAACCCTAGCCAATTCACGCCACTAGCATTTGGATATGCACGGCCAATCCTTGGCCTGATGGTGGGTATCCACGGCCATCTCCTTGGCCAAGCTTGGATGCCCACGCCATTGCTTTGGCTAAGCTTTGGGTATCCACGGCCATGCCTTGGCCTAGTTTTGGATGCCCACGCCATTAGCTTGGCCTAGCTTTGGGTATCCACGACATTAGCTTGCCCTGATTTTGGATGCCCACATCATTGGCTTGGCCTAGCTTTGGATGCCCACGCCATTAGCTTGGCTTAACTTTGGGTATCCACATCTTTTGCCTCGCCTAACCCCTGGAGGCCCACGACCATTCCTTGCGCTCACACTCACGGCCACGCCTTGGCCTAATCCTTATCTTCACGCCATACCTAAGCCTAATCTTCATCCACGGCAATACCTAAGCCTAACCCTTATCCTCATGCTCACGCCCCCTTCCCTTGGAGGCCCACGGCCAATCCCTGCCTTAGTTTTGGATATCCATGCCATTAGCATGCCCTAGTTTTGGATATCCATGTCATTAGCTTGCCTTGGCACTTGGGTGCCCACGCCACCTCCTTGGACTGATTATGGGTACCCACACTATTGCTTTGGCCTAATTTTGGAGCTCCACGGCTATGCCTTGGCCAAATCTTGGAGGCCCAAAGTCGTGCCTTGGCCAAACATTGGAGGCCTTACGGTTTTCCCTTGCTTATACTCATGGGGTCCATGGCCTTCTTCTCCCTCACGGCTATCTTTGCTCCCTTGGAGCTAGAGTTTATCTTTTCCTAGCCTCCCCTCTATTTAT
>JAJJMA010143200.1:0-12913 GCA_023529015.1 Papaver nudicaule
GTTTGATTCGATGATACTAGTTGTTTCTTCCATGCCATCATCATCACCATGGTTTATCACCTGTTTCCGCTATTCTGTTATCACCTGCGGCCTCAAAGATGAAGCACCCAGGAGAAAAGTTTATCAAAAATAAAAATATAAATCCAATTTGCACAGGAAGGATAAATCCTTTACCAGAGACCGAAGTCCCTGTTTCTAGCGCCAAACTGTTTGTACCAAAATGTATCCCAAACTGATCTTTGTACAAAACAACCAATTAATAGGTATAATAAACATATTTATAGGCATAAATATAAGTGTAAAGACATGAATTTAGATACACAAATATAAGTGTAAAGACATGATTATAAACAAGTAATTTAACAAATAGGTAAGAATTAAAGCTTGAATAACAAAGTATCATGATGTAGTATTGATTGTGGTTTTATTACAAAGTATAAGTTCTCATACATGGGTTCTCAATCTTTGTGTGTGATGGAGTAGTATGGAGAGTCCATACCATTCCTCACATCTCACCCAAAGATCCATCCCTTCTTTACTCTACAAAGCTTTCTATTTATAAGGCAAATATCTTCATAAATATCTTCATGGGTGAATACCCTTTTACCCTTATCTTAGTTGATAGGTCTTCTTAGTTTTGCTATGGTGAGTGTCGGTGTAGCTTATCAAGTTGCATTTAGTTTAATCTTGCGCTATATGTTGGTGAGGACCTTAATCTTGCGCCATATGTTGGTGAGGACCTTAATCTTGCGCCATGTGTTACACTCTTATCATGATTAAGGCGGTTCCCACTCTTATTTGCGTTCAAACCTGGTGGGGTCCTCACACCTCCCTTATCAGTGCGGCCTTCTTCTCTTAGTCTGCGGCCTCTTGCTTACTTACAACTGAAGTCTTCTTCTGTGTGCGGCTCACTCTTCTGAGACCTTTATTCCCTCACTCTTTTGTGAGACCTTTGTTCCCTCACTCTTCTCATGTGCTTACACGTGGGTGGTGGGTACTTTGTACCAACAATCGGATTATCCGATTCGACAATTCTCAACAGCTAGAGAGAATGCTCCACTTATTCGAGCCTTCGCCATCTCCGAAGAGCCATAACACAAGAAAGTTGAAGGAAATCGACGAACAACATATGTTTGCATGAGGAAAGTTGAGCCCAACGAAAGACATCGATATGTTTTCAGAAAACATGGTTGGGGGCTCCTCGCCACAACCATTCTTCACTGCACCAAACACCGTTAGGAATGCTACGGGCCAATCCATGTCGGAATTTCATCAAAGGAAAACATAGAGTACAACAGATATGCCCATGTCTCTACAAAATCGTTTTATCATCGTGGAAGAACCTACTCGAGTAGAAGTCGTTAATCAAGCACTAACTCATTTGCCAAAGATCAAAAGAAATCACCCCCAACAAGGAGAAAGGTATTTTACTCGTTATTCTATTATTAGATACCTATGCAACAAAAGAAAATAAGATCCAACAAAAGAACTTTAACCAACGCCGACATCACCACCAACGTCTCTATGGGAACCTGAAAGCCACTAGAGATTCCTTGTTACAAGAGTTTTTGTAACGAAGCGGAATTGATCTTGCTACTTCAACATCGAGACCGTATACACACCTACAAAAACTTTCGGAGGATCTCCGTACGCCAAAATTCATATCTTCGCAGAATCTTCCTGGTAGCAACGCCACCAAGTCTTCATTTTTTCGAGCAAGCTAGCAGTATCATAATCGTGGCGCTCCTCTCAGCTATCACTAACAACAAGTGACACCCTCATCACGAAAAAATTGAAAGTAGATCTCATGCCCCCTACCACGGTTTAGGCGAACTCATTGTCGTCATCAGCAAGTCTCCGACATCCTTCAGCGACAACCCAAAAAATTACAGAGGGGGATGTTTCAAGCGCAAAGACTTCAAAAATGCGCCAATAGGAAAGACTTTCCACACAACATATGTTCACTAATGATTCTACCACAACATGCTAGAAGGACGCATCATCCAAAATCATCGACAAGGAGCAATCACCATTACGGTAAAATCTGAAAATCTCAAGATTTCTGATGATGGTAATTATTATATGCATCTTCACCATCAATATCAACTTTATATCTGAGAACGACCTGCGTAAGTGAAAAGGCGAGTCTTTCCCCTTCGAAAATTGGGGTCAAACACATAAATCAGAAGTCGGGTGAAGATTCTAGAGCCTCTGGAGAAAACAGTGTGAGAGCATGAATCTTAATACGGGATTTAAAGGTATTTGTCTCACTGGACCCTCACGATTTTTAAGATGTCATATACTTTCCACCAAAAAATACCCCCTAGCCTTGTGGCTCCACAGAGTATTCTCATGGTGCCACAAAACATCTTCCACCAAAAAATATTTATATGGCTCCGTACTCATGGCTCCACAAAACACCTTCAAAAAAAAAAAAAAAAAAACCCGTAGATCCATGAAGTATGAGAAAACTACATTTCCCACAAGATATGTCTTACTATAAGATATTTCCCTAGTCTTAGCCTCACAAGATTCTTCCACCACTGTATATCTCTGTGGCTCCACAGAATATCCTCTTAGTCTTTATTAACCCCTTTGGATTGACACCATTACCGGTAGCATTAACGCTAGAGTTACTAAATCAGAATTGAAAACTACAAACTATCTCGTGGATAAATTAGTTTATTTTGAGTTTCTGTGGTGCAAATCTAATCCGGAGACAAACGAAGGTGCTTTCACGACTACACATCAAGTTTGTTGTATGCTGGCCTACACAAAAACTAGCATTGCGGAAAATTGGTAAAGGATCTGAAGATGATTTTTAGACGCGATCCTCCTGTGGATGTCTAATACAACATACTAAAACTTCGCATCAATACTATGAGTGGTTTGGGAAATGCGGCGAAATAATTGGAGCACACGTGAAGAAGTACAAACGGTCAGAACTTCCTGTACATAATTTATATCATGGGAAAATGGCTGTTGCTGATAATCCATAAAGAATTTTGGAGTAAAATTTGGAAATCATTCTCCTCCAGGTATCTACTATTACATGCCAAAATTTCATAGCAATCCAGTTCGAGGTTCAAGAGATATGGCGTAAATATTACAGTACATGCTGAAGTAAGTGGTCAGAACGTGTGTACAAAGCCAAAATGATTGCTGCGGATAACTCGTGAAGAATTTTGGAATAAAATTTAGACACAATTTTTTGTTGGTGTCTACTACCATGTGATAAAATTTCAAACAAGAAATCTACATATTTTAAGAAATATGGCGCGAACCTTGGAGCATACACAAGAAGACAGACTGTCGGAACTTCCTGTGCCAAAATTTTCATCACAAAGAAACGGTTGGTTTAAAAAATCTATAAGGAATTTTAGGGAGATTTTTGGATAATATCTTCCCCTAGATATCTACCAATACATATTAAAATTTCATGCCAATCTAGCACGGATCTTGAGAGATATGGCATGAACATTGAAGCACATATAGGCAGTCAGAAATTCTTACGCCAGAATATTTCATCACAAAGGAACAGCTGGTTTAAAATATTTACAAGGAATTTTTGGGAGATTTTTGGACACAATCTCCCCCTGTACATCTTCCAAGACTTAGTAAAATTTCATTTCATTCCAGCATGGGTCCCAGGAGATATGACACGAGCACTACGCCACATACGGGAACGCACAGTCCAGGAGCCCATGCAAAACCACGTCAAATACTAAAGAAAATCTATAAATAGTTTTGAGGAGATTTTTTGACACAATACTCTCCTGGATGTCTACTACTATGTTTCAAAATTTTGTGATGATAGGAGATATGACGCAAACACTAAGGAACACGCGAAACATAAACTGTCAGAATTTATGACGAACTTCTCCCGGAACTTTACTATTTAGTGAAAACAACAAGGGGGTGATCATTGAAAACGAAGTTCGTATGAAGTCTTTATAAAAATTTCCACGAGACAAAATAAATCCGGAAAATCCCAAATACGGTAATGATGGAACATTTTTTTTCTGAGTGGAAGGTGAATTTTCTTCATCATGTAGTCCATCTATTTTGGCTCCAACACCCTCTTCAACGATTGGAGACTTAGCGAAATTATTGTGCTTTGAAGAATTTTCTACAATGGGATACTGGGAGTATAGGATCTCCATAATGAACATGTTAAGAATATACAAATCGGGAGGCACATGTTCTACACCAAAATTGGATGCATCCAGATCTACATCAAGAACAAGAATGCAATCAACTTTCCTGGTGTCTCTCTACCGACTGCTACTGCCAGCTATCACTGGATTAGCCATTATTTCGTGAACCCAGGTAACTGCAGAACCAAGCGTCAAGTAGGGGTGATCAAGGAGGAACCAGAACTTGGTCACAACAACAAAAGAAGAAGGAAAGGTCCTCTGCTAAAAACGGGTAAAACCTCTCTTCTCTTTTCTTTTTGGCTAAAATCTGGCCTAAGTATATATATTTATATACACATAGAATTGGGAATCCTATAAGATTCCCGTCAGAAATATATAATGCACGGCTTTAAGATCGTGGCGCCCCAAGGTGCCACAAAAAACACACACTCACACACACAACCCTAGGGCTGAGAAATCTGTGGCGTCACAAGGCGCCACATAAGAAAAATGGGTTTGCACTGTGGTCACCACGGCGCCACGACCATGGCCTCTTACACCAATACCCTGGCCAACGTGGCGCCAACCATGGCGCCCTCCCATCTTTTCTTTCATCACCTGCAAAAAAATAGAATCTAACTTTTAATGCCAACAATGATAGCGCGTTTATATTCCACACACAATCTTATTTTCAGTTTTACATCATAGTTGCGATTTGCATTAGAATTTGGCTTTTTGTAATATCTGCTACTGTTGGTATTATAAGAATCTGAAAACTGTTGGAACTTCTCTCACCATCCAATGCTTACTGCGAAACATTACTGTTCCACATTAACCAGGGGACTTAATGTAGATGGTGAAAAATCAAGGAAGGATAAAATCGTAAAATGACCTTCTATCATGCTTTACCAAGAGGCGATTGTCTACTCAAATAAACTCCTGAAATAATTTCTGAGTACAACTTGTTTTGTAAGCTAAGCATGCTCCGAACGAGTTCTCTCTCATGGCTCCCTGAGCGGAGAGAATAATCGCTAAGAGAGTTCCCTCTCATAGCCCCCTGAGCGGAGAGAATAATATCGCTAAGTATGCTCCCAATGAGTTCTCTAGCTCCCTGAGTGGAGTGAATAATATCGCGGAGCAATACCAACTATTCCACCAACACACAAAACCACCAATTTACTTCATGTCGACATCACTCAGAATTCCTCAACATTAGAACTAAATTGCTCACTGCTACTATGGTGGAGAATTGATGGAAACACCCTCTCGGGTTTCCTCCTCAATATTTAAAGACCTCAGACCCTCGCTAATCTCGGTCAAGATAGAGACACACCCTCTCGGGATTCCTCTTAAAACACAACTCAACACCTGAGTCTCACCTCAGATTCATCATGGTTCCAGGTCCGTCCAGAACTCTTTGAGAGTTAAATAATAACTTAGACACAGCTAAACAAACCATAGCCTGGCCATAGAGTGGCTTAATCTGCCATGGTAAACATGCCATAGCCTAGAAATTCATGGCCTAAGATGCCATCACCAAGTATGCCATCAAAGATGGCATATGCCAAAATGACCTGGAAGTCGTGGCGCCACAAAAACCGTGTCCACCATGGGGCCATGAGCATGGCGCCACAAAAATCACCAAAGGCCATGGTCAAAGTCACGACCACACGAGCTTCCATGGCCAGAAAGGCTATACATGAGGCCAAGCATGAAACGACCAATCATAAACTCATCGCGCCACAAATCATGACGCCACAAAGAACGTGGCCACCATGGCGCCATGAACATGGTGCCACAAAAATCCTCAAAGGTCGTGGACAAAGTCACGGCCACACGAGTTGCCGTGACCAGGAAGGTCATGGCCAAGAATGTTGTAATCACGGCCATGCAAGGCCAAACTGTGGCCACCATGACGCCACAAAGCCATAGCGCCATGAGTGTGGCCCCACATGATTTTTCAAGCCCTCGGGGCCACATACATCATATTTACGCATGTTTCACTTGGCATACTAAGATTCTATGGCCCAAGGAGCCATTACACAAGAATTCGTAGCACAAGACTACTGAAAAAGAGCACAAACCATGTAGCTTCATCACCATGTAGTTAGGCCAAACCCTAACTAAGTTAGTATCAACTAGGCCACCGAGCTGTAAAACAATACTAAGAGCGTGAGGAAACCTATTGCGCCACACTCATGGCCACACAACATTATTACGACCTAACTTAATATAATTATGTAACATCTGCATTATTACACGAGATATCAAAACATCACACGGGGGTAAATTTAGGGGTATTGGTCTGGCGGTCTACGACAATTAGAAAGAAATTGATGGTGATGGTGGACAGTTACGAAAGATGATACTGAGCGGACATGTTCTACATGACTCTAGTAATTACAGAACGAACCCATGTTCTCCGTTTTTCCACTATTCCACGACTTCCACCTTCTCTGTCGAGAGATCAGGGTGAGTTCAACACTATAAATAGATGCTTCATCTATCTTCCAAGGCAGAGAATACTAGAACACTAGAACCTCAGAACACGAGCATACTTGAGTATCATAGCTCCAGGAAGTCATATTCTGAGTATTTAACACACTTCTAGCCTTGGAGATTTCCAGTCACACCTACGAAGGAGATCTTGAACCCTTACACCCAGAAACACACATTCTTCTCACAGAATCAACCTGATCTCAAATTTCTTTCACTATTACCCTCCCTAGATCAACCCTTACCCTCTCTGTGACCGAAGCAAGGCTTGAACGACCATTGACTTGGCTTAGGCTAGTGTTGTTCGATTTTGATCTCAAGCACTAAAAAGTACTCATTTGCAGTACAATGTTTTTTCACGTAAAAACAGAACTGTCCTCCACAGTTTAACACACGAAAGTGACTTCCTTTATATATGATCAAGGTTATACGAAAATCTACTTACAAGTTAGAGCTGACATGCAAATCAAGTAAACAATGCCTGACTTGTCTTTACCTCAATTGTGAAAAGAATAACTTAATAACTTTACTTAATCAGATCTAACTAGGCCTTACAACACGAACGTGCAACCGTACGTTGCTTCCTTAAACCTTGTGGTCGCTTAACTGTTTTTGAATGACCTTATTGCAGAAGAGAATGACTATAGAATAGACAAGAACAAGCTGAAGCTACCAAGATTACATGTTACTCTAATAATTACCAAAAATATATGTTGTCGCCTACCTGTGCTTCCCAACTCTCACGAGAAGTCTTTATAGTCGTTAGGTAAATCCTACGGAGGAACTGCTACCTAATAGAGAGTGACTACCAAAATAAGCCTACACCGAAGTGTAAAGAGTTTACGCAGAATTCCACAGAGAAATTTTATGCCTGCTTGATGCTTGTGGTTTTCGTTCTAGAGTCCTCTATTTATAGTATTCAATAAGATAGGTTGTTTAGGAATAAAGCAATAGATTCCTTGTGCTACAAGTTAGCTAGTGATCGTGTAAACGAGCCCGTTACTTGACTTGCAGACAAAGTTTAACAGGTTAATCACACTTGGAAACCTATTAACGTTTATCTGCCAAGCAGTTTGTTAACTCTTAAACTGCTTCGAGATAATGTTCCAATATACTCCCTCCGTTCCACTTTACATGCTATATTAGGGTTTTTTTTTATGTTCCAAAATACTTGTCATAGTTGATATTTTTTCCCACAATTTCCAACTACACCCTTCCATTTTATCTTGGAAATATAAGCTTTCTTTTAAATAAACCAAAATAATTAATGTTTGAAGACTTTTATCAAGGGTATCGACGGAAAAAACCCATACCTCTCTCTACTCCTTAATATTTGTGCAAAACCCTATTATGACAACTAAATTGGAACAGAGGGAGTAGATATGAATAACTGAAATCTTATTGAACCATTGAGATTTGTTAGATAAACCGCACAAGATATTCGCATTTAAAAGATCAAATATATCTGAGAGATAAGGAGTTATCCAATTAAACCCGTTTAATTATCCCGAAGATAATCACCAAGCGGTTCAACTGCTTGGACATGGAATTCAGGCTAAAAAGTCGGAACCTGTTGTTCACGTACATGTACGTATACAAACTCAACTTTTTGGAACTTAGGAGGAAAACCGGAGCTCATATACGCGAACAGGTTCGCAAACCGCCTGATGCCAAATTAGGGTTTTAACTGGATCCGCTCGAAGTATTTGGGTTGGGACAATTTCCGTACTTACACTACACCACACTTTGTTTTTTTCATGTGCAACGGATATAGCCGTTGCACAACAATATCCGTTGCACAAAATAATATATCCGTTGCACATAATAAGCGTAAACATAATAATAATAGCCAATAAATGGGCAACGGTTTATAATTAGTGTGCAACGTTTATATCCGTTGCACAATATGGCATATTTGTAAAATAAATTTAACTTAAGGGCTTTTACCCAGAAGAAATAAAAACATTTCGTTAAATGAAATTCCTCAGTATTATCGCATAACTATTATCGCCTCTCTCTCTCTCCTCACTCGTTTTTTCTTCCTTAGCCATTTTCAGAGAAAAAAAACCAGAGGGAAAAAAAAAAACTAAACCTAGAAAAACCAGAGAAATCTCACCAAAGGAACCATCTTTCCAGTTGAATCATCACCAAATGAACCATAAATCGAAACCCCTAAACTAGAAATCCGAAAACCTAACCCTGAAAACTCGATTTGGGGCTGAAATTGATTCCCGAGGTAAAATAGTTTTGATTTTGTTTAGGGTTTTTATTTTATTTGTGTTTGATTACTTATCAGAGTGTTGTATTTGCAGATTTGGAGGTCATAATCGAAGGATTTTACCGAGTTTACAGGTAAAAAAAATCCAATTTTTTTTTAGGGTTTTGATTTTTAGGTATTTCTGTTTTACTTCTAATGTATTCCTACTGAATCTTGCAGATTTGGAGGTCAATAATCGAAGGATTTCACTGAGTTTACACAGGTAAAAAAAAAACAATTTTGTTTTAGGGTTTTGATTTTTCCGGTTTTCAGTTTTACTTCTAATGTATTCCTACTGAATCTTACAGGTGCTCTGAAGCAGTGGAAAGGGTTCTAGGCGAAACTGAAGGTAGTGAAACTATTTTGTGGTGTTAATTATTGTAGGATGTCTCAACAATGTGATGAAAGAGGTTGGATGGCTGAAGATAGGTTTAGTAATTTGTATAGACAAGGAGTGGAATTGTTTATCAATTTTGCATACAAGAATAAATTGTTGAACTCCCCATTCTGTCCTTGTCCTTGTCGCATTTGTCGGAATAAGAAATCGAAGAGTTTTGCACATGTGAAGCATGATTTACTAGTATATGGTATGCTTGATTCGTATACTGTTTGGTCACTGCACGGAGAGAAGTTGACACGAGCATCAACATCAGCATCAACACAGAGAGAAGATGCAATTGTTCAAGAAGAAATGTTAAGGGAGGAAGCAGTGGAGGTCGAGGAGATCGATAGGGATACTAATGGTTGTAGGTTAGATGATTTTGTTGATAATGCATTTGGGGTATATGAAGGGTTGAATGAGGATGTCGGTGTAGGTGATCCATTTATTCAGGAGCCTAACCTTGGTAAGAAGCACATCAAGTACAAAAAGTTAGCCGAAGAGAAACTTTATCTGTCTTGCGAGAATGGCGCAACAACGCTTTCAGTCATTGTGGATCTGCATCATGTTAAAAAGAGATTTGGTTGGTCAGGAAATAGCGTAACACACCTCTTGGGATTACTGAGAAAATGGTTTCCAAAGGGGAACACTTTACCTGAAAAATACCCGGTAATGAAGGAGATGTTTAAAGATATGGGGATGAGGGCAGTTAACATTCATGCATGCATTAACCACTGTGTGTTGTTCCGAAAAGAATTGAAGGATGAGAGAGAATGTCCGAGTTGCGGAGCAACAAGGTTCAAATTCAAAGAAGGAAGATGGAGTTCAGAGAGAAACAAAAGAGCCACAATTAGTATTGAGGCACTTTCCAGTTGATGAAAGAATTCAAAAATTTTATATTATACCATGGATTTCTGAAGCAATGACTTGGCATCAACGAGCAGAAGCTTCTTTTGAATATATGAGACATCCAATAGACTCTGCACAGTAGCAGAATTTGAATGCAAAGTTCCCTGAGTTTGCATCTGAAGCGCGCAATGTACGACTTGGCATTTCTACTGATGGTTTTAATCCTCGCGGCATCCAGTGTACGGCATACAGTTGTTGGCCAGTCATCTTGGTTCCTTATAATCTGCCACCATCATTGTGTATGAAGGCAGAGTTTCAGGTTATGGCTCTACTTATACCAGGACCAAAAGCGCCGGGCCAAGACATCTGTGTTATGCTTCAGCCGTTGATAGATGACCTAGTTAAACTTTGGGAAGGAGTCGAAGCTGTAGACATGCATATGAAACAGTCATTTAGGTTGAGAGCTATCCTAATGTGGGGTATACATGATTTACCCGCATATGGTAATGTATCTGGTTGTGTAGTTCATGGGTACAAAGCATGTCCTGGTTGTGGAGATGAGACTGAAAGTAATTGGCTAACTCACTAAAAAAAGATTGTGTACCGAAATTTCCGAAGATTTCTGAAGTCGGGGCATCCTTTCAGAAAAGGCAAGTACTTGGGACTGAAAACAGTGGAAAGGAGATTGGCACCAGCTCGAATAAGTGGAGAAGAAGTTCTGATGAAGACTATGAATGTTCATTATCTTCCCGGTAAGATGACCAAAGACGGAAAAAAAAAGAAAGAAAGCTTCTATGAAATTGTACCTGATGCACCTAATTCAACAACTAAAGCTTTTTATAAGAGGCCGAAGCTGTTCGATGTTCCCACTTGGTCGTCTAATACTTATCGTCATTGTCTCGATGTGATGCACTGCGAGAAGAACTTATGTGAACATCTACTAGATGCAGTTCTGGACATAAAGAAAAAATTGAAAGATAGTGTGGCTGCAAGAGAATATATGAAGGATCTGAATATTCAAAGCGCGCAGTGGATAACTACAGATCCTGAAACAGGGAAAGATGTATTACCTCTTGCTCCTTATGGTTTGTCTAAGGAGGAGAGGAAAAACTTCTTACAGACATTAAAGAGCATGAAGTTTCCAACCGGGTTTTGTTCGAATCTTGCAAACAATGTCACAATTGAACCTCCGGGTCTGCATATGTTGAAGTCTCATGATCATCATATCATTATGGAGTATTTAATGTCGGTGTTGCTTCAACATGCTTTCCCACGTTACCCTGACTTGCGCAGAGCTCTTCAACAGATCAGTTTATTTTTCAGAATCTTGTGCTCGAAGGTGTTGATCAAATCTGAACTTCAACAGGCCAAATACATGGTTGTTGAGGCTCTGTGTGTGTTGGAGAAGTATTTCCCACCTTCTTTCTTTTATCAGCATTCATTTGGCGGTGCATCTTGCCGATGAAGCTCTCACTTGTGGACCAGCGAGATATCGATGGATGTATCCCCTTGAAAGGTAATACTGCAACCTGGTTGTTCACATGTAGTTTCATTCAATTCTGTTCAATGTTATACTTACAACTATATTGTTACCAGGTCAATGAAGTTTTTTAAGAATCTTCCAACCAACAATAGATTTGTAGAAGGCAACATCAAAGAGTCACAGCTTGTAGCTGAAGGAGTGTTGTATGCAATGGAACACATGGCAAACGCAAAGGATGGCAACCATTCAGCTACCCGAGAAGCGTTCTTAGATGATGATTCTGAATACAGTGATGAAGGCCCTGTGGGTACTGGAGAAAAGGTTGTGACTTTGTCTAATGTACAGATCATACAAATAGTTAGATGGGTGTTGTTTCGTCGCGAAGTAGAAGGTCTTGCAGATTACTATGTGTGAGTACTTGTTAAGTTTCATCATATCTTTATGATTATTCTTTCTTGTCTAATCTTTTAGTAATGGTTCTAACATACATGTAACTGGTTTGCAGTTGTAGATGGTGAAAAAATGAGAGAGGGGCAAAATTGTCAAAACACTCTCGAAACCATGTCTTATTAAAGACAGTCGCCTATTCAGGCTCATCTTTATAGCTCAGGGCGCAATCCGTTCCATGAAACTAAACCCTCTATGAGCTCTCTCTTATAACTCCGGTGGGGAAGGTAATATCATAGAGCAGTATCAATGATCTCACCAACATATTAAACCCATCGATCAGCTCAGAGCCAGACCTCGCTTGATGGTACACGATGAAAGATCAACAGAGACGTATCCTCATGGATTTCCTCTTAAAATACGACTCAATACACGAGTCTTGGTGCAAACCTCAGAAATATCGAAGCTCCAGGCCGGCCCAGAGCTCTCTGAGAAGCATACACCAGCCTAAAAAGGCCTAAGCGGACCCAATCCCAAATTCAGGGTGGTCTAGCGTACCATGGATAAGCATGCCATGACTTCAAAACGGGTTGTAGCGTAAGCACGCACACCACGACTAAGGCACAGGATGCCGCAAAGCTAAGCTTGGCCAGATGCCAAAGCCATGGCGCCATATTCATGGCGCCACAAGGATTATGCCTTGGCCTAAAGGCCATGGCGCCATATTCATGGCGCCACAAGATACATGGCCTGTCCAAGACACGGCCATGGGCCATGGCGCCATATTCATGGCGCCACAAAAGGTTTTGCCTTGGCCAAAAGGCCATGGCGCCATATTCATGGCGCCACAAGATTATTCCTTGGCCAAAAGGCCATGGCGCCATATTCATGGCGCCACAAGATTATTCCTTGGCCAAAAGGCCATG
>JAJJMA010143204.1:0-12432 GCA_023529015.1 Papaver nudicaule
CCCTCTCCCATTTTTCACCATCTACAGTAGTACCTTACTTGGAATTGTTTGTGTACTACAGAGAAGACGCGGTGGTGACCAAGAGACGGTTTCCAGTCATCATTCTGTCCGTGATACTGCTGCTAAGACTCCCAGATGTGCTGATGGTTTTTCGTATGCTCCCGTCATTAGAACCCGAATGTGTTTGTTGATCGCGTAGATTTCTCTGCTTGTTTTATTCCGAGGCAAGGAGACCTCGATGATTCCTCCATGGTGGTGCCGGATGAGGCCATCAGGTTTTGCATGGAGTCTAAGGCGTATGTTGGTGCGCCTGTCGATTTCAAAGTTCCTCAGTTTCCCGTGGCGCAGTGTTGTGCTTGGTATGATTTTATGCTAACTAACAAGAAGGTTCAGCCAATTTTGGAGCGAGCGGGCATCCTCTATGCGGTGAAGGCAACCGGGGGTTTGAAAATATATAAGGATGCCAGCGCTATCGTCACTTTCCTCCTTCGTTGGTGCAGGGCGACCAAAACTTTTGTGATAAGTTGGGGCGAGTTCACTATTTCTTTAGAGGCGGTTGCTGCTTTATACCATTTTCCAATGTTGGGGAATCTTCCAGACGGCTATTGCTCGGCTCAGAACGCAATGATTGAAGTCTTGAACAAGAAGATTCAAGAATTGCAAGTGGCTAAAGCTTATTCAAGCGAAAATTATATAAAATGGACTAGTCACTGGTATGTGGGCGGCGCGAGTCCTGCTGGTGGTAAGCCTGAGAGCACACTTTGCATTGCGGCGTTCCTGGTACTCTGGTTGTCTAAAGACGTTTTTGCTGACGCTTTGGTACCTTGAAACCCCATGTCGCCCTTTGGCTGTTTTTCCTGGCTCACGGTCGAAGTTTGCCTATCGGTAGCCTGTTTCTTGGTTCTCAGTATGCTCAACTTGACGCTCTGGTCCGGGACATGTCGGTGCCTGGTGTTAGTAGGGTTAGTACTTACTTGAACCCCTCATTCGTCCAGGCAATCTTGTGGGAGCACTACAAAGCTCATAGGCCTAAAAACACCCCTGCTTTGGGTAAGACAATGAAGGAGAGTCCTCGAATCTTGCAGTGGATCACCAAATTGCCTATTTCTTCTCCGCAACTGGGAGATTTATTGGATGACGAGAGGAATGTTAATTTCCGCCCGTGGTACACCAATTCCTCCTCCAATATCATACAACCTATGACTTTCACGGAAGTGCCCGGTGTTGAGATACGATCGGGACCTCGGGAATCGAGTGGTCTCACCGTCGGGGAGGCTATCTTCATTAGCATCAGTACTCCTGGTTATATCCTCGGCTATTTTCGCGGGGAGGAGGTGGTGATGCCTTACAACATTGACAGATAAAGAGGGTGATTGGTTTCGACCAAGACATTCCCGTGAGGTTACTTCCCGTGCCTTCTGTAGCTGAGTTGCGAGCTTCGCTTGACGTTCGCTCTACCCCAATCGTTGTTTTCCTTTTATCTTCCGTCACAGACCGACGAGGGTGACTCCTGAATATCACGCGTTTTGGAATGGCACTCTTGAAGTCCTCCATGGCTTCGTCAGTCGCCAGGGTGTAGGCCATGATGCCCTCATTGCTCCCTCCCAGGTATGATAGCTTGAATGTAATCTTCTCTTGATTGCTAGATGTCCCTCTCCTTACCTTTCGTTATCCTTTCGCAGGCGAGCTCGGCTCTGAGTCCCCAGTTGGACGACGTAAATCCTGTTCGAGGCGCCAGGAGAGAAGGACCTAAGATGAGACTTCATAAGGGGTACGTCTCTCAGAGGGCAGTGGATGAGTTTTATGTTGATTACGAGGATGTGGACGTGATGATAATGAATTCTTTGCCACCGCTGAGGTTGTTTTATTTCCATTTTAATGTTCAGCGAGGCTCTCATTCTTACATTTCTTTCTTGTAGATGAATCATCAGGAGCCCATGGGATCTTCGAACGTGGATAACGGGGATCGGGAGGTACTTGGGAGGACTGATAATCCTTCACCGCTTCGTGAGACGTCGAGTCCCGGCACGGTGAGTGGCTCGTGCCCCTTCATACTCCTGACTACTTCTTTCTTATCCATAGGCCATCGGTGGCTCCTAACTTCACGTGGTTACTAATTTCCCTCTTTTCCTCAGTTCATGGAGGGAATCGGCGGGTTTATGCGCGAGGAAATGATGATGACCAAGGAGGCTGGTGATCTCCGCGCGGTCTCTTCCGTCGTTGTGGATGTGCCCGTGGATGATAGTACAGGCGATGAGGTTGTAGATGACGGTGATACTGAGGAGATTGAGGACTCTGACTCTGAAGACATTATCGACGTCGAGATGAAGGCTAGGGAGGCTAGGATGAACACTCTCTACCCGAATCGAGGTGTTGCGTTTTCCTTTTTGAGCAGAGTCAGAGCTAACCAGGTAGCTGTGGGTGGCTTCGTCATACCACAAGCGTATCAAGACATGTATACACGTATCTGGAGAGAGTTCGAGCACATTCCCAGAGAGGATGCGAATCGCGCTTTGGCAGAAGGCTTCGTCGGGGTTCTGTTGGAGCGGATTGCTGAGATGCGTGAGTTTTCCATACGTGGGTTGAACCGGAGATGTTGCAGGATTGGGAGGATGTTATAGCTGTCGCCGAGTCTGAATCTTTTAACGTGGCTTGGCTCCGGGAGAGGTTCGAAAAGCGGAAGTGTGCCAAGGTTCAGGCTGATGTTGTTACAGAGGATGTTCTCGCCACGAAAGAAAGGGAGGTTGCTGAATTGGAAGCTAAGTTCGAAGAAGAGCGGGACGTGCTTTACAAGATGAGGGATGCCCGTGAGAAAGCTGGGGCTATCGTGTTGTTTGGTCTTTTCTGAGTATTTTGGCTTCGTTTCTAGACTCGTAGTTTTAAGGAGAGTTTTTTTTTTTTTTTTTTAAAGACAATAAGGGAATGGGTTTTATGTTTTGACTACATACGATAGATCTATATATATTTCTTTTATAACTAAGAATTAATTATGGTATGCTTTAACCCATGTCTTCTTCATTGTTGTCGTATTCTTGTATCCGTCTTTGACTGAAACCAGCTTGTAATACCCATTCAGTGTAGACTTTGCGACTATGTAGGGTCCCTTGGGTCGTTCTCCTCTTCGTCGTCGATCTTCATCACCCATTCCCCTACTTTGAAGTCTTTATCGCTAGTTAATGGGGCTCTAGGGTGGTGGAATTTCCTGTGTAGGAGTGATATCCGAGACTGGTCGGTAGACTTTTCGTTGGTGCATCCGTCTCCCGTGTTCAATTTATTGAATAGGATGCTAAGGGTGTCGTGACTAGAGAAAAGGGTCATCCATTTTCTAAAATATTGAGAAGGGCGTGTGATCCACTCGTACCTTGTGATAAGAGTTACGCCACCCTTTTGCGGGAGTGTAATCCCTGCTGCTTCCTCTTTGAAGTCTGTCGAGGCTCCCATTTCTCCATATAGGAATGTCATTGCTATTTGGAGGTCTTCTGGTTGAGTCGAGGTTTGTGGCGGGGTTGTAGTCCCGTCGAGTAAGCTTCGGTTGCTGTCGAACCAAGGATGGCCAAGAATCATATCGTACTTCAAACTTTGTGCGACGACGTAGAGTTCGGCATTCGTCTGTACATTGTTCACTTTTATCTGCAGAGTTATTTGTCCATGGGTCACCACTGACCTTCCTTCTGGATCCTCCAATGTTGTTGGTGAACGGGCGACATCGTGTAGCGAGATTCCTGCAGCCTCTAGTGTTGTCGCAGAGATGATACTGATTTTCGTTACTGGGTCCAGCAACGTGTTGGGAAACTCGGTGTCACGTAGATGCGCAGTAGTGAGGATTCCCCAGCCCTGTCTAGCTAATAGTCCCTAGTCATATTTCACTGAAGTTTCGCTTTGAGCTGACGGGCGTGGATCCCTCCTCTCCTCAAGTGGTAGTCGTCTCCCCGATACCACATAGTTAAGCGTTGTGAACAATCTCGGCGTTGAGTCTTTGAGAAGCATATGATTTCGCACAATTGGTGCATTAGACTTTCCACCCTTTGATTCACAGGCTCTTTGTGGTCAGTGAGAGTTTGGATGCGTGAAAGCCCTTGATGTAGTCCATGAGAACACGCCTTAGCCTTGAGGATGCGATCTCCGAGCATAAGTTTGAAACTGTAACACTGGATCGTGGCGTGTCTAGCTCTCCTATGGTAGTGACAGTACCGGGGGTGTTCCACCTCTTCGGCAGTAGGAATTCTCGACACTTCGGGTAATTCCATGAATTTGTCTCGGACCCAGGAGTCTAGTAGCTCTCCTGCTTCTCTTGTTGAGATGTCGTTCAGCAGGTCGATCCCCTCCTGTTGCGATCCTTCTCCCGGCGTCATATCTCTCGTCATGGTCATCGATATTGAGTCTCGTACGTTGCGTTCAGCAAGACGCTCTCCTGTTTTCCTTTTTCTGTTGTTGTCGTCTAGGCCCCTAGACGCGGGGGTTTTATCGGCCTCGTGGATTTTTTCATATCTCAGTAGTTGAGCTTTTTCCTTCAGGGTAGGTCTTATGGTGGTTGATCGGGCTGCCGCTTCCTGAAGTTCAGAGAGAGTCTGGAATTGGAGATCTTCCAGAAGAGCTCGGTAGATAGCAGTCATGGTACTGGTGCAGACTTCCACTAGCTGTGGCTCCGTTATGTCAGGAGTGCAGCAACCAAGGGCTTGTCCTCTGAATCTCTTCACATAATCGTCGGGGCATTCACCGGTCTTTTGGTGCATTTTGCTCAGATCAGAGAGCATTACCTTTCCGAAAAGGTATTCTTTGAAGAATGCGTTCATCAATTCACTCCAGGTACTTGGGGATTTTGGTGTGAGACGGGTGTACCATTGGTAAGCCTCCCCAACGAGAGATTTCGGGAACTCGTTGAGTCTCAAGGTGTGACTGTATCCGTATTCCTTCAGAGATTCTAGGAAGCGTGAGACGTGTTCGCGTGCACTGCCATTTCCATCATAAAATGGGGAGGAGGGAACGGAGACTTGGCGGTGGGAAACCGTGGTCGACTCGTCTCTCGTTCGCGAGATGATTCTTTCCACCGCTGGGACAGTAGGAGCATTTGGCAGCTTCTCTGCAAGGGATTGGAGATAGGCTGTAATCTTCATCAGGGCAGCAGTGATGTTCACCTGTTGGCTGGCGAGGGTGTCTTGTCGTAGGGGTACTTCTTCTAAACTTGGAGTCGTAAGCGGGTCCTTGTCATCCCCGTTGTTGGTATTGGTCGATGGTGGGTAATTGCTACCGGAGTCCGTCTTTCTTGTAGAGTTTGAGGTTGGGGTATTGAGGTGAGGATTAGGTAATTCAGTATTAGATCTCGTTCCTAGTTCAGATATCTTAAGGGAAACCTTCTGAAACCGAGAGATTGATCTCCCACTATGGTCGCCAAATGTTTTTGCCTGAAAAACAATGCACCGTCTCTGGGTACTTTCGTAGTGCTCGAGATCAAATTTGAACAAGACAAGCCTAAACCAAGACAATGACCGTTAAGGTCTTGTTTCTGTCACAGAGAGGATAGAGGTTGATCTAGGGAGGAAAACAACGAAGAAACTTGAGATCAGGTTGAGGATGTGTGTTTTTGGGTGTAAGAGTTCAGGATCTCCGTCGTAAGGTTGACTGGAAATCTCCAAGGCTAGAAGCGTGTTGTATTACTTAGGTGTTTTGGGACTGAGAATGTTTATGAATGCTCCGGAAAGATGTTCTGCCTTGGAAGATAGAGGAAGCCTTTATTTATAGTGTTGAACTCACCTTGATCTCTCGACAAAGAAGGTGGAAGTCGTAAAAGAGTGGAGGACATGGGTTGTGCTCTGTAACTACTAGAGTCGTGTAGTACATGTCCACTCAGCACCACCTTCTCGTAACTGTCCATCATCTCTATCAGTTTCTTTCCAATTATCGTAGACCGCCAGACCAATACCCCTAAAGTTATCCCCCCGTGTGATGTTTTGATATCTCGAGTGGTATGCAGATATTGCATGGTTGTGTTGAGTTTGAACAGCGTCGTGTGGCTATGACTCTGTGGCCAATCGTGAGTGTGGCGCTTTAGAGACACGCATAGTGGACGTATAGCACCAGCCTTGGCCATTGACCAAGGTCAGGGACTCATGGCGCCATGGATATGGCGCCATCGTGTAGCAGCAACGACCATGGCCTTGGGCCAAGGTCGGATCTCGTGCCGCCATGCATCATGGCGCCACAACATTTGCACTACGGCCTTGGCCACTGGCCAAGGCCAGTTTTGGTATGGCGCCATTCTCATGGCGCCATGGTCTGGGAGACCACGGCCTTGGCCATTGGCCAAGGCCAGATTTGTTGTGGCGCCATAGTTTATGGCGCCATGGTTTATGACGCCATGCCTAGGGGCTGAGGCCTTGGCGTCTGACCAAGGCTAATCTTTTCGTATTCAGGATATGCCACTTTGGCTATGGCGTATTTGTGCACTTGCGCTATGGCGTATTCGTGCGCTTGCGCTATGGCGTGTTCATGCGCTTGCGCTATGGCGTATTCATGTGCTTGCGCTATGGCGTATTCATGCGCTTGCGCTATAGCATGCTGTAAGTCATGGCGTGCTTATCCATGGTATATTAGACCATTCTGTGTTTAGAGTGTGGTCTGCCTAAGTGTGTTTAGGCTGTGTATGTCTCTCAGAGAGCTCTGGACAGTCCTAAAGCTATGATGTTTCTGAGTTTTTCATTGAGACTCATGTGTTGAGTCGTACTTTAAGAAGAATCCATGAGGATGCGTCTCTGTTAACTCTCCACCATATACCATCGAGCAATTTAGTTCTGATATCGAGGAATTTGAGGCGATGTCAACATGAAGTAAATTGATGGGTATACGTGTTGGTGGGGTTGCTTTAGCACTGCACTACGATATTATTCTCTCCACCGGGAGTTATATGAGAGAACTCGTAGAGAGTATTTTCAGCTTGCAGAACAGGTTGCATTCAAAGCCATAGAGATGTGCCTGAGTAGGCGATTGCCTTTAGGTAAGGCGTAGTTAGAGAGTATTTTTACAATTTTGTCCCTCTCCCATTTTTCACCATCTACACTTCGTTAAAAAAATCTCTGGTATCTTGTGTGCTTTACTTTCCTCATTATATTCTCTGCTACTTTGTCATTCAATCTCCAATGTAAGGGAAAATTACAAGAGAATAACAGTTATACACAGACACCCCCTAGCAACATGAGGGTGCCTATTAGCGACTATACAAGGCTACAAATATAAAATAAAGCGCAGTAGCCCTAATAATTGGCACGCAGGCACAAAAAGTAATAAAAAAGATTCACCGAGTTAGCGTGCTCACCAGCCTCAGCCAAAGCTGACTCGGGATACTACTCACTCAGCTCCTCTAACCTAAAACTAACCGATTCACTGAAACAGCGTGCTCACCATCCTCAGACAGAGCTGACTCGGGATACTACTGTTTCAGCTCCTCGAAAACACAAGGATAACTTGTGAACATAAGTAACCAAAGCCCAAATATCAGGCCCTAAACCAATCTAGTTCTGATGTAAACCTCGTCTGGGCCTTCCACAACCGTCATAGAACTAGGCCTTCCAACATTCGCCTCCATTATCCCTTCCTGTAAATGGGCTCCCGCCTTTGCTAGCCCATCAGCACTGAAATTACCCTCTCTATGTATGTGCTCATATATCACACCATCATAAGCTCCAGCTACTTGGAATCACCGTAATCTCAATCTCCATGGAACATTAGAGCTACGAAGAGCCAAAACAGCAGCCATAGAGTCTGATCTGACTCGTATCTTCCTAAAACCAAACTGAACAGCCCATTCCATGCCCACTACCACTGCCATTAATTCTGCCCAGTAGTTCGTATGCACACCTAAACCCATAGAAATAGTACCAAAAACATCACAGACATAGTTTCTAGCAATAACTCCTAATCCTTTATCTCCTGGATTATTTTCAGCTGCACCATCACAACAAATAAGAACTTCATCTTCTTCTGGTGGTTTCCATTTGATTTCCACTGTCTGCAACACACTAGTGGTTCTCTTAGTGATACTGAAATAATTGAGAATATTAGCATCCTCTCCAGCTCTCACATGATCAGAGAATCTTCTCGATTCTCTCTAATGGCTCTGTAAACCTTGTTCTTCATCTTATAGAAAGGAGTTCTTTTTTCTTCATACCACAACTTGTTTCTCATAGACCATAACTCTGATCTGACAGACATATTTGCAGCTAGCCAAAGTTTCCTAATCATTGGTGCCCTGTTTTTTGCATTACCATAAGAGATTGTCAGATCATTATCTGGTTTAAGTCTAAAAATCCCTGAAACCCATCCCAAATATTCTTTGCAACTGTGCATTCCCATAGAATGTGATGAAGGGAATCAATACCATTCCTACACATCCTACATTCCTTATCGACTGTGTAGCCAAATAAGCGTTCAACTCTATCCTTAGTATCACAGCAGTGCTTGCGTAAAAATTTTCAATTCTGTGCAGCTAGCTTAGGATGAACTTTCTTCCCCCAAATCATCTTAGTTCCAACCAGCTTAGGAAACTTCTTACGGAATTCTCATGCAGATTGTACAGAGAATACTCCCTTCTCATCTGGAGTCCAAACTCTTAAGTCAGTTCTTCCTTTTGGTTTTGGCAGAGCATCAACATTGATTCCAGCTTCATTCATAATGGTTTTTAGAGCATCAAGTATAGACCATTCACCATTAGCACCAAGGATCAAAGAAAAGTGAAGTATTACGACCATCACCTATAATTGTAGAAGTATTAGCTTCCACAATCGGATATACCAGTTTGATACCCTTGAAGATTGTGGACGTTTTCAATTGGTAACCGTTATATTCCCTGATTATATAATTAAAGCAAACACAAGAAGTACATTATTAATAACCGTCGAGTAGGTCCATAATCCATCCAGGGGATTTGCCAAGAGTTATCTTGAGTTGGACCAATCACTTGTGATCCCACTCCGGTTATCAGATTTGGATATTGATTTTTGAGATCGTCCATATCTTACCATAAGACTCACGAGCCCAAACGAAAAGTTGGTTGTATTTCGGTACCCCTGCTTTTTCAATTGGTATCAGAGCCGGTAAACACATTAAAGGCGTAACTATTTGTGTTTATCGAGGTTCGTGACTATGGATCCTAGTACTAACTCTACACTAGAGGACACCACTCCAACTCACTCATACACAACTGGTTCAACACCATCTTGTGGAAAACAACCAACTGAGGTTGTCAAATTGAGTGATAATCCTTACTCTTTCATTCTATCAGATGATTCCGATTCAGATCTTGAAAGAGATGCAGCTAAGGAAGTAGTGGGCTCATTAGGTTCATGAAATTTCAGGCTTCTAAATCTCACGACCGAAGGCCAAAGTAAATTCCCTTTTGGATAAAGTCAATGAACAAGAATCCTTGTAACCACAGAGATCTCACTACTAAAGAGGAAAGGTCATTCATCTGACTCGACACTGAAAAGTGATAATCCTCAGAACCCCACCAGTTCAGAGACTGAAAAGATTGAACTTGTGATAGCTCATGAAAAAATAGAAGAGTTAATGGGAGAAATTGATCGTCTCAAATCAATCTCTGAAAACCCCAAAGAAAGTCAATCAGAAAAGACATCAAGAACTTGTCGTGGCAAAACTGTTGGAAAGAAGGTGACATCTTCCCACACCTCCGATAAGGTGACTAATTACGCTCATCATTCTGATGATAACAGTACCCACAAAAAGAGTTTTAATGAAAGTAAAAAACATGAGAAATCATGTAGTTTCTGTAAAAGAAAAGGACACCTTCAGATTGAATGCAATAACCAAAAGAGGACAAAACGAGTTTCTCAACTCCAGCACACATTAAATCTTGTTCTAAAAAATGTGTCTGAAATCTCTAAGCCATATTCGGGGACAAGGAATAAGGCAACCTATGATTGAAAGCCATACTAAAGCTATTCCATACTAGAGCTATTCCACACTCTAGAAGAAAAAAACCTTAGGAAATGTGGAACAGGATGCCTTTTTCATCCATGACCACTAAGAGGTGGATTCCTAAGATAGAAAACTCTGAGAGCAATCAACCTCGATTCTCAAATGAACTAATAAGCCTGAATAATATGAACAAGATGTTGTCATGATATACTAAGCTCAACAAAGACCTTGTAAAACAGGTTCATGGAGCTAGAAAGTTGTCTAGAGGATCATCAGAGATAGAGCCATATCTATGATAACTTTGGAGGAAGACAATCGAGGAGGTTTAAACGAAGGTTTAGATCAGGTGAGCATCCCAATACTCACCACAACACTCAAAATTAAGTGTTGAAAACAATTTCCTTGTCTTAGTACTGAAAGATAAGGAAATATTGATTAGGGATGAGAAACCCTGATGATGATCAGTACCACTCAGAATAGGCACCTGAGTGATCAATGATGGTTATGTCAAAACCAGATTGAGGAACGTATGGACTTCCATAAAAACACCAAGCCCACTAGGCTG
Source organism: Papaver nudicaule (assembly GCA_023529015.1). Taxonomy (NCBI): domain Eukaryota; kingdom Viridiplantae; phylum Streptophyta; class Magnoliopsida; order Ranunculales; family Papaveraceae; genus Papaver; species Papaver nudicaule. Next base: position 10,493 of record JAJJMA010143204.1, read on the forward strand.
ACGGGTTCAAAAGACGGACTATCAAAAGACGGACTATCTTTTACCCAAACGGTTCCCGAACCGTCAGAGAGTGTTTTTCTGTACAAAAACTCATAACCGCGGAAAATAAAGTTTATCTGCGAAAAAGAGTCACTCAAATCTCATAAATTCCAATTGAGATAAATCTAGGGTTTCTTTGTGTGCAAGCTAAGTAACGGGTTCGTTTACACGGGCACTTGCTAACTTGTAGGTTAAGAAACTAGTTGCTTTATTCCTAAGCAACCTATCTTATTGAATGCTATAAATAGAGGGTTAAAGAAAGAAAACCACAAGCATCAAGCATACGTGAAGTTTCTCTGTGGAATTGATCGTAAACTCTTTGCACTTCGGTGTAAGCTTGTTGTGGTATAGTCATCCTCTATTAGGTAGCAGTTCCTCTGTGGGATTTACCTAACGACTATAAAGACTTCTCTTGAGAGTTGGGAAGCACAGGTAGGAGATAACGTACCTCTGTGGTACCCCTGCTTTTTCAGTACCCCTGTTTATTCAGTTACTATCACACTCCTTATGTTTCTTGGATCTCGCAGGACCCTACGCACTTGATTCCCCTAGCTTATTTCCGTTACAACCATAAGAGTTGCTTTAACCGATGTTAAAGGAATTTGTTACTCGATCCATTTTGCAACAGAGAATACCAGTGTCCTATCTGTCCTTCAACATATTAACACTCGAAAGTGACTTCCTTTAGATATGATCAAGGTTATACGAAAATCTACTTAAAAGTTAGGGCTGACATATAAATCAAATAAATAATGCCTAACTTTTCTCTACCTCAACTGTGAACATAGTTAGAAAAACAATATTTACACAATCGGAACTAACTAGGACTTATAACATCGAGTGCAGCGGTATGTTGCTTCTATCAACCTTGTAGTTGATTAATTGTTCTTGAATGACCTTGTTGCAGAAGAGAAGGACCGTATAATAGACAAAAGCACGTTGAATCCACTTAGGTTACATGTTGCTCTGATAAATACCACGAAGGAATTTATCGCCTACTTACACACAAAGTATCACAATTTAATTACACATGGAAACCAATTATATTTTATCTAGTTTGGTAGAGGAAAACCACTTCAAAGATATGGTTTCACCACAAGAGTGAACAACTGAAATCTTATTGAACTATTGAGATTCGTTAGAAGAACCGCGTGGATCATGCGCAACGAGGATCTAGTCCATCTGTTTATGAGATTCAGGAGTCACTGTTAAAGCTGCATAATTATCCTAAAGTATTCACCAAATGGTGCGCGAACCGTGTGGATTTGAAATGGCTAAATAGTCGGAGGTCTTGTTCGTATTTAGGTTCACGTACAAAACACACTTTTATAGTTCAGGAGGAAAATCTGGAACTCTTGTTCACGAAAGAGTTCACGAACTGCCAAGTATCTTCAAATCAGTTTAACTGGATCTGCTCTCTAGTACGTGGGCTGAGCCATTATTCGTACTTAGACGTTGTTACATTTTGAGTCATAATCCATCAATACTTGCTTTAAAGTATAACTCCTAAGATTTACCATTCTCCTACATTGAATTGCAAGCATACAATTGTGTTGGAATGTGTATTGAATCTTTCTCATACGTATCATATAACCTTAGTACACTTGTAAAGCATACTTACACAACTCGTGGTTATGTAGATAGGAATACATGTCACTAAGATATTTCATACTAAAGTAATCGACTATATTTCGAATGATAGAATAAGTATAATAGAAGTATATCCATAAAGTCACAACTCCTACTGACTTTTTGTCGATGACGATGTAATGATGTCTTCGTGATTAAGCTCAAGTCTTCATCTTCAAGATCTCACCACCTAGCCTAATTCCCATACCCGAAATCTAAAATTTCGTAGACTAAATCAAGAATTGTGTTTTGATATCTAAACTTGACAACTA
>JAJJMA010143217.1:0-19616 GCA_023529015.1 Papaver nudicaule
CCTAGCAACAGGCTGAAAAACCACAAAATCATTTGTCAAAGGCACGGGCAAAGGGGGACAACTACGTACGCACAAAGAGAAGATATCAATTACCCATACCTTTGGCAACGAAGTAACGCCAACTGGTTTGTTGTCAATATTTTTCACTAACCCAGCACCAATTTTTCTCTTTCAAGTACAAGTATTGTCACTAACGCTAAGTGAAGGTACATTAGACCTAAGGGACTGGCAACCAGGAGAAAAGCAATTCGTCGGAAGAAATTTTAATAACAGGAAACTGAAGAAAAAAACAGAAATACATACGCGCGAAGGAGTTGGATTAAAGCGCCAGGCGATAAAAGTTCGATAGCGTGGAGGAAGATCTTTCATCAAGCGAGGAAGGAAAAAGCCAGGCTGGGACCGAGATTTCCTAAAACCAGCAACCTACGGACCAATGACACGAAGAGGAGTACGCATCCACCGATGATCACGACTAAGACGAAGCCTCTGATCAGCAGGAAAAGGAAGACTAATTGTCCCAGGGATAACTAGCAAGTCAGGGTCATCACAGTCATCCAACAAAAGAGGGACCTTGTCGCGGATTCGCTTAGCAGAAGGGGCAAATCGATGAGGTCCAACAGACCAAGGCACCACATTAGAGCTCTGAACGGAGTCCCCCCAGGTCAAGTTGAAGTTTGAGGAGTATAATCTTCTCGACGAACCATTGCTAAAGAAAAGGGATCAGAACATCTCATGCGAGTACGACCTTGAGCACGAAGCCAACATTCATATAAAATGTGGAAAAAAATACCAGTATACTGTTGTATACCACGAAGTTGCTGACACAAGGGTGGGAGCGTACGCTGGACGGGTTGTGTGCCAGGTAGCTCGTCTCATGAGGGGCAGGGAACGTCGGAGATCTGGGCTTGAAAAATATATTCCGGAGCCGGGGACGGCTCCAATCTAAAGGTGGTGGTATTGTAATACCCCTATTCGTCGGTGGTTGACCGAACGAAGGAATATAAGTAATAGTTTATCCTTTCATAACCCGAGGCCTTTTCAAGCACAATTAACTCAGAAGTTGGAAAAACTCTGCAGTTAAGCGTGCTCGGGCGGGAGTAGTCCAGAGATGGGTGACCTCCTGGGAAGCTGTTGCTGGATGACCGCAACGGTGCCCGTTGAAAACCCCACACTGTCGGATGACCGCAGTGGCTAAGTGGGGACAGTATCTGTAACGCCCCAAAAATCGACCTACTTAGAAGTCAAGTCACAATCTACGCTATGAGGCATTAAGGATCTAATACAAGTAATTATACTCTAATTTACAATTTCAATCTACAGATTAACCCACAAATCTAAACCCTCTTACAATTGTGTAAAAGAAAAACCTCTCAAGTGATATAAATACAATACTGTGTGGTTGTTACAATAACAAATAGGTCAAATATAACACTAACATTGTTAACTCGATTCGTCTTAGATTTCGAAACGTAAATCTTCACGTACACCATCACCTCTGGTAACTGAAAACTGAAGTGGAACAAATGAGCACATCATCCCAAAGGGTGCTCAGTGGAAAACAGATACATCATTCAAGTAATCACTAACATGCTTTGCATTTCTACTAAAGGAAAACCGTAAACACCTTTTACACCCAACACTCAGCAAGTCATCGGAATATAACATGTTAGGTAAGAATTGTTATTCTAACCCGTCCCCGCATAGCAATCTCATAAAGTGCCCACACAAATTATGAAATCAGGATTTCTCCCGAGTAAACGTTAGCATAACCAGTCATACTAGAATGATATTCCCAAATGATGGTTCAACCATTACCAATAAGACCAACAAACAAGCACAATATGTGTACGAGTGATCTCCCCAAATAGAATATGAAATAATAGTATTGAACCGGGGGTCTGCCGGCCTACTAGATAAAATAGTATATAAAATATGTAGTATTGAAACGGGGGGATGCCGTCCTACTCAATAATAACGAACCGGGGGGTCTGCCGGCCTATTAGATAATATTCAACCGGGGGTCTGCCGGCCTACTTGACTTAGCGAGAAGCCGTGTAAAAACACAACCACTCCTCGCGGGGAAACCAGACAACACATATCAGGTGCATACCCATCCAATACACACAAACATGCTTACAGATAATTAAGCATAAACTAATTAATGATTACAGGAAGGTTATAAGAGTTCCACCTGGATTGGTGACAATCCATGCCTACCTTGAAGTCCTCCATCCACCGGTTCATCTTTCGCACTAATCGTTGTTAATACAAGTAATTGTTAATCACACAATCATTCACTGATTAGCCAATAGACTCATAAAATAAGTACAATACAATATCCTACGAGTTCATAATTAATATCTAAGTGAGACCACTAATCGTTCTGATTTTTACTATTTATTCTTTATTTTATTAACAACCATTTATTTAATGATAAATAATCTACATATCAAAATGATATGAATTACATGTCATCTCGAAGGTCTCGCGAAGCTCTCCAACTTTGCAGAAGGGATCATAAGCTAATTTTGACTCTAAATGGTCCAAAACATCAAAATAGTGCAATTGGGCCAAAACCCATAGCCCAGCGGGCCAACCCGGCCGGACCGTCAACTGACCCGTGGTACGTGTCACATAGCTAACAAACACGAGTTAACTCGGGTGACTCGGTGGGTGACTCGGTCTGACTCACGAGTCAGAAGCTGACTCGGCTGACTCGGTCATCTTCTACCCCAACACTTGGCCAAATTTTCATGTTTTTCATATTCAAAACAGCACAAGGGTCTAACTTTGGAGACCTCTATCTAATTCAATTTTGATCCAAATGAGGCATGCTATATATGAATAGAAAGCCTGGGAAGTGTACTTCAACTTCATGTTTTGAGAAAAATCTAATAAAATTCCTATCGGCGTAGAGATGGCCTAGAAAAGGTCACCTTAGTGTTGTTTTCCCCCAGATTTCCAGATTTGACATCAGTCAATAAAATGGTCGCCAAAAATTCAATTCTTAACGAAATAGAGAAAACTCAGTTGCTATGGAAAGCTAAGGAAGAGACCTTCCTTTTGTATGTTTTAACAAAAAATCAATAAAATACATAAGGTGATCCAAATCGCAGGGCAGAATTACATGATCATCATGATCTTCATCAACAACTAAGATAAGATTGATTCTATAATATTTTCAATATATAAGAATGACCCAATTCGTATATATCCTAATAAAACCAGTTAGAAATGTTACCTTAGTTTTATAAACATGTTCATCTCCCTAATCACCATCTCCATCATCATATTTTCATTATCACCATGATCAACTAGCTCTAACTTAACCCTGTAGCTAATTCTTTCTTAATCATTGATTCTGATATACAATTAAACTCTCCATAACCCTCTTACAATTCTATCTCTCTAGCTATTTTTACAACTTCTCATAACTCTCTCTATGCCCTATAAACTCTCTTAAAGTTTTCTCTCAAACTCAATACAATACCATTAGCATATATTAAACTTCTAAGTTTACAACCTACTCAGCCTTCTATCTCTCTGTTTCTCCCTCTAACCCACACCTCCTCCTTAACACACGTGAAGAAGAAGAAGAGAAAATTAGATTAAATGAAATAGATAAGTTTCTCCTACAATTACACCCGTTTACACCATTCTCTAGTTAACTAAAATTAGATTAAAGTTACACCCTGATTACACTCACACTTGCTATTACCAACTCGATGTAATTACTAAGGGCTAACCTACCGCTAACGATAGGCCTTGTTGTGGTCAAGTTCAAACAAACACGTTTTGGTCAACGGTCTTTGATTCTAGTGAAATAATCTTCGGAGTGTTGTATTTCCTTCGTCGTGTGCCCGATTAACACGTTTAAATAGTCAATTTTGCCTAACTTTTCGAGATCTATCTAATGATACTATTAGTTGGTTCAAATTATGATTTCATTAATTACCATATTTGATACTTAAACTCAATTAATCAAGCAATTACGCGGTGTAATTGCCATTTGGCCAGTCAGTAGTCATTGACCTGCTTACGGGTCATTACAGTATCGGTGGACGGAAGGGTCGTTACAATTGCAGCTGAGTTGCTTTGGATGTGGATATAGTGTTTGAATGGCAGGGGCAAGAAACAGCTAAAGTACAAGGAAGATGGCTGGATTGGTTGATAGTATTTGCGAGTCAGTGAAAAGATTGTGGCAGTGCAGGAACTGGGTCAGTAGGCAGTGGGCTGGATGTTTTGGCCCAAGAGTTCAGTGGGCTAGATGTTGACCCATCACGATTTTGGCAGAGGGTTTTCAGAGCTATATAAGGGGAGCGCAGATAAGAAGAAACATATATTTTACATCTGTTTTTGCAGGCGCAGAAAACCTACAGGATTTTGGAGTTTGCTTTTCTTTTTATTTTTCTTTAGTTTTGAAGTTTTATTTCACAAAGATTATTATGTTTGCTTTCAAGAACATCATGAGTAGCTAAGTTTAGTTTTGATTAGTTTGTGACTGGCTAAGGCATTTACCACTCTCGGACTGGAAAATTGTAAAGGAGTTTGGTCTTGAGAAGATAGTTCATTTGGCCAAAATAGAGATTCCAGAATCTATTCCTAATTACCTTGCAGGGTTCTGGAGGAAAGAAATACGGGTGCTCCGAATCAATGATTGTGATTTCTGTCCAGTCGTTGAAGAATTTTTGTTCTTCTTTGGTCATAACTGAAGAATAAAATAGTCCTACCGCCTATTGAACCCCTTATAGTTCCCATAGTGTAGGGGGTAAAACCCCTCGGAACACGTGTCTCGCATCCAAGAAGCCAAACCACTCCGAGAAGATCGACAGCGAGATCTCGGACCAGCCTAAAGAAGGAGAAGTCACGCATGAGCGAAGTGAAGACTCGGAAGGAAAGGATTCAGACCATGTCAAAGGACCGAAGCCCTAGACTCAACCTCGGTGCGCCAGCGAATAAACCGCCTTACTCGACAGAGACTGACACCACCACGATTGAGTCTTTTGTCTTTATTAGCTGTAAACCACCCAAGCTCGGCCTATATAAGGCGAGCTTGGAAAACGTTGTAAGGGTTGGATTCTCTTTGGGTTGAGTCTAAGCGGCAAGAGAGAGATTAGGTCTGCATCTCCTCTGGTTCCTTAGGGTTATATTCATGTAATCACAACATCGAAATATATACAAATCTTCTTACATTTAGTCTTTGCTGTTATATGTTTGGTCTTTAAGTACTGTTTGGATTACCTTCGGTATTGTTCTTGTGGTCTTCGCACCATTGAATCTCAACTAAAACTACTGTATGTATGAGTAGTTCTGATGGATATGGTTCCTTGAGTACCTATGCAGATTTATCATGGGCTGTAACCTAATTTAAGACCATCGTTGTTGTGTAAGTTCTAAACGATCTTATGGACTAGAGGGCTTACCTGGATGCTCGAGCCTGGTTCATGCACCTAAATATTAGCTCGCGGACATGGGCCCCTGACCCGGTTCAGAGGTCCGTCCATTTTGTTTGTCACGTACCCTTAGATAAGATAGATCGCGTGGCAATATAACCATATTTAGGCAGCTCAACTCTTATTGTCCTCGAGTGGCTATAGATGCTGGTTATGGACACCAAAAAGTATGTAGAATTGGTGAGTGTCGAACTGAAACCTCCACATTGGACACGCAGAGTAAAAATTGATTTCTTCAAGTGTCTACTAACCCATATTTTGGCACTTTGCATCATTTTTGTTCCGGAGTAGCTACAGATGCCGGCTGTGGACACCCAACAATAATCTCGAATTGGAGAGTGTCGAATGAAAACCGACACGCTGAGCAAACAATTATTTCTTCAAGTGGCAATGTACCCATATTTTGGCACCTTACATCTTATTGTCCTGGTATGGCTATTGAGCTGTCTATGGACACTCAAGGAAATCTCTAGTTGGTAAGTGTCAAATGAAAACTCCAACAGTGGACACGCATATAAATTATCGAACATCTTGACGTTGCTATCTACTGGTAGATCGACACTGACAATGACAAACACAAGCTCAACGTGCCTTTATGATTCCCGAAGGCTACTGAATCAACAGCGTAGTTATATCTGAGCAAATGGACACTTGAAGAATTTATGGAATTGCTTTCACGTTGCTATTCTACGATCATTGGACACTGGCTATGACAAACACATAGGAGAGTGACAATGTGGTCAGTAGTTGCGACGGTTGATAGCTCAATCCTTGCCAAGGATCCTGTAAGCAATCAAAACCGTCGTATAAAGGGGGAATACAGACACTACATTCACCCAGACGTGTTTATAGGATGTCATGTCGCCACTTGATTCAAAAACCGTCACATGGCTCCATGAAAAAACCGTCTGAAATGCTCATTTGTGTACTAGTGGCTAGAACCAAAAAGGTTAAGGATCACCATTATCATCAATGGTGTAGCTCCGGTTCCTGGTATCCCGGTTAGTGCTGAAGTTCATACTGATGTTGGCAATGGGTCTATCCCTAAATTTGTTGATATTGGTGGTGATGAAGAGATGGTTCCTGTAGAAACACTTATTCCTGTTGAAGTTCATGTTGATGTACCTGATGTTCCTGAGAATGCCCACGTGATTGACCATAACGTTGTTGCTGGTGTTGAGATTGTTCCCGATACTCCCATTCCTGTGAATGAGAATGAGCCTTCTGATGATGTTGTGTCTGGTATACCGGTAATACCCGAGCAACCAATACCTATACAAGAGCTAAGGAGTGGAACTACACCCGAAGTTCTACCAGCCCGCCAATGCTGCAACACTACCATATGGGATGGCAGTAGCTGAGGAGGTTATCAAAGAAGTTTTTGGATGATTGAATTGACAAGTTTTTATTTTTTTTATGTTTTGTTTTTGTTTTGATTATGTTTCTAGATATTTTTTGTTTGGTTGAAAACCAGCCATCCCTGTAGAAAGGGCGCGAGCAGTACCTAGTTGGGTAACTACTTGGGAAGTCCTTGTTTTCTTTTTCCCTTGCTATTTTGTTTAGTTGAATGATGAATAAGTAGAAAATTATCTGTTCTTGAATATGCTCATTTGTTTCAATTTATATGATTGTTTTTCTTGGTTACTTAACCGCTTCACTCGTATTAATCAATTTTTACTTGTATTGAGTCAACACTGTTACCACGATTCAATCATTTTTACCGTATGCTTTTTTACCATGTCTTATTATTAAAAGTGAAAAGGATTATGGGTAAAATAAACCTTGAGCCATAACTATAACAAATAGATGCATGCTCAATGAAACCAAGAAGCTAATCTTACTCATTTCAAAATTGGTTATGTGGAGATGTTGTCGTTTGTTTAATATAGGTTTGAGTATTAGGATTGTATCTTGAACTCCTATGTTTAATGTTTCAATACATACCAATGTTTCATATGCTTAATTTCTGATGAAACATTACTTATTCATTTGTAACAAAAACTATTTATTATGGTGTTGCCCATTAACTTGTCCCATTAGTCCTACTTCAAAACCAATCTCGGCCAGGAATTTCATTAATCAAAAATCTTATTCTTACATTAACAACCATTTCATAAGAACACATTCCACAAACCATTACATTTCATTACTAGTACCAGTTAAGTAACCATAATCTCCACCTTAGTCGGTGTCATCCTCCAAATCATCATTATCAGAGTCCTCTAAATCCTCCATTTCCTCATAGTCTTCCTCTCCATTCCGGTTTGATTCATACTGTATCTGTTTTGGCTTGCGTAGATTCCGCCAAAAGAGTCCCACCAGCCTTTTTCCGAAGAAACTTCTTGTAGAATTTATCCTCTTCTTCCTTTGATTTTTGTATGGAGGCCTTCCACAATTCATACTCAGGTCTATTCTCTTGCCTTTTTCTCGCTTCAATCTCTCTGAAGAAGAACCCTACCAAAGAGTCAAGTTCTTCTCTCGACAATTTTTGTGATAAAAAACGAATATCATCATAACTTAGTTTTGTTTTCTTCTTGCTAACTTCTCCTTTTGCCATTTTCTCTAGGTTTTAGGTATCACTCTATTTTCTTAGATTTTTTTTTCGGTTTCTCTTTGGAGGAAATGATGAAGCTGTGTAGGTATTTCTGTTTCCTTATATGCAGTAATTAGGGTTATCAGGTTCCATCAAAAAGAATAAGGGTTATCAGCAATTAACCGCGTTACATGCCATATGGTTATATCTTCCTCCTGAACTTAGTAACCGCTTCAGATCGTCTGGACCACAAGGGATGTGCTGAGCCACTATAGGCATGTTCGAAGATAAAATATATATCATGCCAAAATTAGATATTTTTATTTAAAAAATAAGGCATGCCAAAATTATATATTTTTATTTAAAAAATATGGCACGCCAAAAATAATTAGATAATTTTGTCTAATTCCCAATAAGATATTTCAAATTAGATGCTTTTAGAGTAGAAGATTTCGTGAGAAAACATATACGTATACATCATGCCATTATTTTTATGAAAAATTATATATAGTCAAAAATGCAAAAAATAAAAAGGCTAATTGTTACCCTTTCCCATCCAAAAGAAATTCATTGTAAGTATCCCTTGCCAACATACATAATTATCAAAATTCAGGCTTTCATTGTGAGTATCTCTTGCCAACATAATTACCACTCTATATACCAAGCCTAATTAGTAGTAGTAGCTGGTTAAGTAGCCATCAAGACCATCCTGGTTACGAGATCACTATTACAGTGACATAATTGTGCCCAAGAGGTGTGCAACGATCATTAAAATTGTGGGCATATTGTGAAGATAGTGTTTCATTTATGTAAGGTAGTAGTCAAGGTAGTACATGGTATAGCTTTGTATGTTGACGCTACTGATTTTTGGTAACAAAAAATCTATCTTGAATATTTTATTTTATTTATCTTGGATATCAATACTATCCATATTTACATAAGATACATTCCTTATAAATCTAGGGTAAATCTAGAGTAAGAGAAGGGATTTAGCGTAGGCTAATCTTTTTTCCTAATAAATCTAGGGTAAAATGAATTAAAGAAAATTTGTGTACCATCAAAGACAAAAGAGACCATGCCAATTTGCAAACAGTTAACCAAATGCAAAAGGAACATGCCCCATAACAATTGGCAATTGCATACTGATAGGTGTCTAAAACACCTCTCTAAGAACATCAATCGATTATGCTTTCTTTGCTACTTTTCTTCTATCAGTTGCGTTTTACGTTTTGTTTGCATTTTGCAGGTATTTTGGAGTCATGTGACAAGAAAGAGGAAAATTAGGAGCTCAAGGCATCATTTGGAGCTAAGGGGAGTCGCGAGACAGGAGGCTATGGAGAGGCACAAGTCTTTATTGTGTCAAGAAGAAGAAGTAATGGAGGCAGCCAAACTTGGGCAGCCAATCAAGTTCAAAGCAAAAGTACTGAAGCACCCGCATGATACTAGTCAGGGCAGCCGCTGTGTTTTAAAAGAATTTACTGGAGCAGTCTACGTGATTACCTAAAGGCCACCTGCCTATCCTTTACAACTAACCTACATCCAAGACTAAATCATGACCAGAAGAAGAAAACAAGTTCACCAGAGCTACAACACTTTGCCGACGGTCAGCTATGTCTCAGTTCGGTTTAAACAATAGGGCAGATGAGAGAAGTCGAAGGCAGAAGAACATGGACAGAATTGGGTACGGATTGTAAACAGAGATTTAAGTTCAATTTTGACGTGAAACACAGGGAAGAGGAAGGACTTCCAAGTTCACCGTCAATTCAACCATTTCTGATGGGTTTTTAAACAGGATTATGAGGATTCTCGATCACAAGAAGGGTCTGAAGATTGGGTTCAAGTCTGAAGATTGGGTTCGAATTGTTGATGTTTTCTGGGTTCAGTTTGGTAAGAGAACAGGGAGAATGAATTGGTTACTGCCTTGAGTTGTGGCTGATTGAGACTCGATTCAGAGCATTAAGAATGTGGTTTTGTCTGTGTGTTAAAACTTTGCAGGGAAGGAGTTGTGGAATGGGTCAGAAATCAGCAGTGGGTTCAAGTCCGTTTCACCAGGAATATGCACACAATGTGTTTGCTATAATGGCTGAACCACCTGTATGAACCAGTTTGCACTCTAGAGTCTGCCGCAGCTGAACCATGGTCTCTGGTGGGTCTTTGGTGAGAATTTTAGAAGCGCAAGACAAGGGAATCAGAGGTTAATAATGTCAGTAAACATTGGTGCGAGTTTGGGTTGTAGTTGGGAAGAATTAAAGCGAGAAAATAGCTTGAGAAGATGAGTTGTTGCGATTGATCTGTGGGGTTGAATGGTGGAGATTTATGAGCTATATATAGAAGACGAGATATAAGGAATGATGGGGTTTCCGTGGAATACAAGTTGCAGCAAACAGAAGATATAAAAGGGGGCTAAACCTAACAGAAACAGATATATCTCTTCGACCATCAGAACCGCCTCCAGTTTGCATCTCCAGGGAGGAGCTTTGCTCCTCTCCCATACCACCTGCATACTCCTCCACCATCTCGGTTTGTTTGCATCCACCACCATCATCACATCCGCACAGTTACCATCAGCCCATACTTCTTTCTACAAGTAGCAGCAGCACCATTGTTCCATCCACCACCAGTCCTTGCATCCACAACATCGACCGTGTCCGCACCAACAGTCCACCACCATCTTCGCGTTCACACCACAGGCTCAAGGAGTTGTCTGCCATCCATACCACTGGCTCATTTGGGTTTTGTCTTCAAGATTTGCACTTTGAACTCCTTTTGTAGCTAATTTGCACGATTGAGGTTGAACTTGAAATCATGTTTATGAGTAATTGATTGGTTTGCATTAAAGTCTATTTTGATCTCTATTTTGTTTGATGTTAATTTTCTACTATGCTTGATACATATGAGTTATTTTCTATTTGCTTGAATACGCGGCCATGCATCTAGTTGATGATTCTAATTCTAGTTTGAGATTCTTCGACCCGTAATTGTCTAGGATTGATAACAAGAAGTAGTGATTCATGATTGTTGATGGCGGGATGCTTTTAAACAATTGTGAAGTAGAAAAATTGCCTTAGTCTACAATCCGAGCTTATGTGAACGTGACTAGGTCTTACCCCATTCGTTGAACTTAATGCTTTTGATTGATTACACCTAGAGAGCTTGTTTTAGGTGGTCTAATTGAATAGTATCCTCTAGAGAACTTATTCTAGTAGGTGATTATGGAATTGATTAGGATAGTTGAGCTTGTAACTATTCTAGGGTGGTGATAAATAGATTATTGTGAGAAATATGACTGCAAATGGATTGTGCTGATTTCATTGATTGATAGGAATACCTTGATCATCCTCATCCTCATCTCATTGTTTCATTACCTTGCATTCATTCATTCAAAAAATTAGGTCAACAAATTAAATCTCTCCCTCAGGAATTATCCGATACTATTATTTAGTTTAGAGAAGTAAGGAATATATCTCTCTTGAGTTCGACACTCATCACATACATAACAATTGTCTCCCTCCTTCAGTATAAGTAAAGCGTTTCACAGGGGACGACGACATGATGCAAAACCCTAGCTATCTAAGTTCTTCTATTCTCTTTGAAGGAACAAACCAACCCAACCCTTCCATTCCCGCAGGGGAATTAATGGTGTACTTACCATGGAGCATCCAATTAGACATTTTGTTCGACTTCCATTCAAGTCAATCGCACGATTAAGGTGTGTAACCATTCATGGCACAATGAACTAAAAAGTGCCAAATTTTTAAGGGACCAGCGTAGGTTACCTAGTGAAATGAGCAAATTTAATCTCATGTTGCATAGTGAAACGAAATAGAGATCATTAGGGTTGATCCATCGTTGTCTTCGTGTGAGGGATATAGTCATATTGAATACCTAGAGTCTCTTTAAAGGGGAATTGAGGTTTTTGGATGTTGTTATGGCTTGGTGTTACTAAGGCTTGTTCGTAAGTTCAACAGTTGTGTTCTCATGTTTTGGAATCCAACTACGAACGAATATAAGAGATTACCAGATAAGGTTGTGGATAGGGAGTATGATGAATATGCCTTGGGTTATTCTGCTGGGATTAAAGACTTGAAAGTGGTCTATTTAACCGAGTCTTTGCAGGAAGGGTGGTGTGAGGTTCAGGTATATACTCTGAAAACTAATTCATGGAAAAGAATTGATAATGTCCGGATAGATGGTTTTATTTTTGATGGCATGTCTAATATGGTTCGACGTCCTATCGGCGGAGCTGCTCATTGGTTCAAGATACGAAATTAGGTTTAGATCATACCTTCACCAATTATCCGGTGTTAATCCGGTGATCTAAGAGATAATTAGACTTTGCTTTGATCTACTAATCTTCTCCTAGCGTTTGAATCTACTTGATCAAAGTGATATGAATAATTTGCTTCAACTAACCATACTAACAGTAAAATAAAGAGAGAGATTGTTTAGAGAGAAAGAGTCTAGTTTGTTTTCTCATTCATGAATTACTTAGTTTACAGATGAGGCGTGGCTATCCTTTTATAGACGACGGGAATACAAGTTTAGGAGTAAATCAGTAAATACATCCGATAAATATCTAAGATTCGATTGTTACGCTCGTATTCCCGCCTCTTGGATGACAGAACCTCATAGTCTCCTTGGCAGTCTCCGATATTGCTTAACCGCCTTAAGTCGTGTCAGGTTCTGTATCCGCAACCATTAGCGCCTATCCGGACTTCGGTACCTTGGTCTGATCCTCCTCCGAGTCGCTATGCAGGACCTGCAGTACCTCTAGTCCAGTTTCTGTTGCCTTCTGTGGTGGATGCTATATTTTGTCATCTACATATTTGCCCCCAGTTTTATTGAAAACTAGTCTGAGGACTGGTTTTGAATTAAACTTTGTATTTTTGTTGTATTTGGACATCATTGTGTCTCAGCTTTTGTGGGTTCTGTTATATGATTTATATTCAAAATTTGTCTGTTGGGGTACTGCGTACTCCTTCCCAAAAACACTTAGTGCGGAATGCACTTTCATAATTTTAAGAAGGCAGAGTCTGCCTTATTCATTTTATTATTTGTAGGAACTGTATGTTCCTTAGTATTCTCTTTGACATGTTCTCTTAGAGTATATATATTTATCCTCTATTGGAGACCATTAGTCATTTTAGTCAAAATAATTTCTCCAATTTATCTTCCTTCTTCTGTGGTTTTTGTTTTTAGTTTCAAATCCGTTATCAATAGCGGTTAAATCTTTTTATGCTATTCCTACTTCTTCAGTTCCAGAAACTTATAACTTTCCACAAGAACTTAATTTGTCTGTCAGAGATCCCAAACCCGCAACTCCTAATTAATTAGAGATTGAGCAAGTAAGGATTGGTGAAATTGTTGTCCCTTAAACCCATCTTTTTTGCGGTCTTTCCTTCCATATAGATCCACTCATTCTTGATTTTCTTTCTATAACCAAGTTATGTATATGTGAAATTGAATCTAAATTTTTTCACAATATTTACAAGGTAATAGATCAAAATCTTTCTGCTGATGATGGAGTTATTATTGCTGAGAAAATTTGGAAAATGTATTCTCTTGCCATTCCTATAGAGGGCCCAGGATAATGTGATTGGTTCTCAGGGATCCTAATTCGCAACTATCTTTGGGTCTTGAAGAAAATCCTATAGGAATTGACATGAATTATGTTGTTGACAATCAAGCTCTTTATCCTGTAATCCTCTGCGGGAATTGGATTCCAAAGGCTTATAACTTGCCTTCAAATTTCAGACGTACTCCATTTCATGGTAACTATGATTATTATTCTTCATCATTCCTTTTTTTTTTTAAACAGATTGTTCTTATTATATTTATAAATTTCTCAGAATTTCCCATGTTATTATATATATTTAGATTTTCAATTGATTTTATATTTGTTATATTTATTATTTTTTGTATAGTTAAAAGGAAAGATAGATTCTTCGATCCTAATGAGTCTGAGATTTCATCGGGTAAGAAGCACAAGCCTAACCTTAATGATGCTCATGATAATTTTCTTGAGTTGGGTGAATATACCAGTTCTCTGTTGGGGAATGAGAGCCGTGATTTTGTCTTTTAACTTCTCTCAAGCATCGTCCCTGAATGTGATGTTAAGTGTTAGGGCATTGTACGGTCAAACCCACTAGCGTTGGTATGTCAAGCTGGTTGTCAGTTTTAGGTGTCAAAACTCAATCTTGATTTAGCCTACTAGAGTTTAGATTTCGGAATTGGGATATAGACAAAGTAGTAGAGACCTTGAAGACGAAGACTGTGAAGACAAGGTTAGTAGGAGTTATGACTATTATGGAAATTCTTCTAATCTACTTATTCTATCTTTCGAAATAGTCGGCTACTTTAGTAGAGATACTAATAACGATTGAGATCGTATTCTTGTCTACATGACCATCTGTTATGTTGGTATTTGTTCCCACGAATACTAAGTTTACAAGAATGCATGAGATAGATTCGATACCATTTGTCCATTGCAATGGTTTGCTTGCAAATCACTTGTTGGATATGGGTAAATCTAAAGGAGTAATCTTGAGCAAGAGTCCAGTGGATTATAGTTGAGGGCGTCTAACACGTCTAAGTACTGGCCCAGCCCAAAACTTCAAGCGGATCCAGTTAAACCCTAATTCTAAATTAAGGCGGTTCGTGAACAGTGACTTGGGAATTCTCCTGAGTTCCAATGCATCAATTTGTACACGTACATGTACGTGAACCACAGATTCGATGTATCTGGCCGGAATTCAGAAGGGCGGTTCCCGAACCGTCCAAGGTGAATATTCTCTGGAATTTTCACACGGGTTAAACTCTGACTTCTGTATCTCTTAGTTGGACTTGTTTATCACGAAATATCTTCTGTGGTCCATCTAACGAATCTCAATGAGCCAATAAGATAAAGATTATCTCTAGTCTGTTGGATTCCTATCTTGATGTGTGTTTGAGCTAACAAAACACTTGGCAGATAAATGTTAAAAGAATTCCAATTGAGATAAATCTCTGTTTACTTGGTTTACAAGTTAGGGTTTCCTAAACTTGTGGGACAAGTAACTAGTTGCTTAATTCCAAAGCAACCTATCTTATTGAGAGCTATAAATAGAGCGTTATGGGACGAAAAACTGCAAGCATCAAGCATACGTGAGATTTCTCTTTGGAATTGATCGTAAACTCTTTTCACTTTGGTGAATGCTTGTTGTGGTATAGTCATCCTCTATTAGGTAGCAGTTTCACTGTGGGAATTACCTAACGACTATAAAGACTTCTCTTGAGAGTTGGGAAGCATAGGTAGGAGATTGAGACCTTAATGGTTGAAATCGGAGTAACATGTAATCTTGGTAACTTGATCACGTTCTTGTCTATTCTACGGTCCTTCTCTTTTGATATAAGGCCATTCAAGAACTGATACGTTACATACAAGGTTGAAAGGAAGCAACGCACGGCTGCACTCGGTGTTGTAAGACCTAGTTAGCTCCAGTTGTATAAGTTTCTTAAGTGATTCTTCGTTTACAACTGAGGTAGAGACAAGTTGGGCATAGTTTACTCGGTTTACTTGTCAGCCCCCGCTTGTAAGTAGATTTCCGTATGACCTGGAGAAATCCGAAGGAAGTCACTTTGTGTATGTCAAACTGATAGAGGACAGTTCAAACATACAGTTGATAATTGAGGTTGCAAAGCCAGACACAAGCCTTTAACAGCGGTTAAAGCAACTCCTAGGCCTGTAAAGGACGTCAGCTAGGGGAATCAAGTGCGTGACGATCTGTGAGGGATCTAGAGACGTAAGGAGTGCGACAGTAGCCAGTTCACTTGGAGGGTTGGAATTGGTCTGTGCTACATCCAGACCGAAGTCTTATAGTAGGCTAGTGTTTGTAGGCAGTTTGTACTGTGCGGTGTTCTATCTGGACGAGGTCCCGAGGTTTTTCTACAGTTGTAGTTTCCTCGTTAAAAAAATCTCTGGTGTCTTGTGTGCTTTACTTTCCGCATTATATTCTCTGATTATATAATTAAAGCAAACATAAGAAGTACGTTATTAATAACCTGATCATTGTCCCCAATCCATCCATTGGATTTACCAAGACCTTGTCTTGTGTCGGACTGATCCTTGAGATCCAAACTCAGGTTACAGATTTGGATATTGATTTTTGAGATCGTCCAGATCTGACCATAAGACTCATGAGCCCAAACGAAAAGTTGGTTGTATTTCGGTACCCCTGCCTTTTCAATTGGTATCAGAGCCGATGAACACATAAAAGACGTAACTGTCTGTGTTTATCGTGGCTTGTGAGTTATGGAACAAAGCATAAGAGCTTGTAACGTACCACCAAAGTTTGATGGCACAAACTACCTATGGTGGAAGACTGCAATGAGATCGTTTTTGCAAGCCCATGATTTTAAAACCTGGGTTTATGTCGAAAAGGGATATACACCACCTACTACCCTCGTTGGTGAAGTATCTGTCCCCAAAGACATACCGCACTACGATGACGTGGAAACTCTCGCCGCTAAGCAAAACTATGATGGGCTTAATGCTATCATCCATGCAGTAACACCTGATCTTTTCCATCACGTGGCCACATGTGCAACCTCGCAAGAGGCGTGGATTAGATTAAGAACCGTGTTCGAAGGGAATTCAGCAGAATGTAGATGACAAAATATAGCATCCACCACAGAAGGCAACATGAACTGGACGAGAGGTACTGCAGGTCCTGCATGACGACCCAGAGGAGGATCAGACCAAGGTACAAGAGTCCGGATAAGCGCAAATGGTTGTGGATACAAAACCCGACACAACCAAAGGCGGTTAAGCAACAACGGAGACTGCTAAGGAGACTATGAGGTTCTGTCATCCAAGAGGCGGGAATGCGAGCGAAACAATCGGATCTAAGATATTTATCTGATGTATTTACTATTTCACCCCTAAACTTGTATTCCCGTCGTCTATAAAAGGCCTGCCATGCCTCATCTGTAAACCAAGTTATCCATTTATGAGAAAACAAGACTAGACTCTTTCTCTAAACAATCTCTCTCTTTACTTTACTGTTGATATGGTTAGTTGAAGAAAATTGTTCATACCATATTGTTGATCAAGTAGATTCAATCACTAGTATAAGATTAATAGATCAAAGCAAAGTCTAATTATCTTTTAGATCACCGGATTCACACGGGATAATTGGTGAAGGTATGATCTAAACCTAATTTCGTATCTTCATTTGGCGCCGACTGAGCTTGAATTCTTATATTTTGAGCATATTTCATCTTTAATATTCGGATTTGAGAGTTTTAAAACGATTTTCAATGAATTTCATTGAATTATCAAATAATTTTTATTGATCGGAAACTTTTTGCGGTAAAACGAAATTTTAAAACCTAAAATCTCATATGTAGAAATTTACCTGTTTAATTAGAAATTTGAGTACATAAACATTTTTAGTTGATAGATTCGAAGTAAATATAGCCAATTAATAACAATTGGGAAATCAATCTAATATTTTTTAATGTTTTCATGAGAAAAAAAACGATGAATGAAATGAGAGATAAAGAAATTATGGACAAGAAGATTCAAAGACGTGATCAAACCATAAAAGCTAACAGATCTAAAAGAAATCGAAATTCAGGGAAGTTTTTGTTAAGTTATAAGATTATTTTTCATTTTAGAATCGATTTAATTAAATTATTACGATTTCAAAATGCTTTGCATGTCTAGATTACGACATATATTGCATGATTCATAATTTGATACAGTTAAATCTTATTTACATCCAGATTTAGATTAATTTCTTCGGATTCCAATAATACTTGGTGTTGATGGTGGTTTTTGGCGAGGAGGTTGCAAGAGTAATATTGCATCAATTTTTGGCATCTTGGAATGGCTCGAGGCAAGGTATGAATTTATTTTACAATAGGGATAAGAAAGTTGGTCACCGTAGCCATATTTTTATCTTTCACGACCATAGCCTAGTAGCTTGGTCCACATCCCTAGCCTACACGTAAAATACCTATGCATGCGCCTGTGCCTGTGCACGCGCTTTAGATTATGCATGCGCCTGTGCATGTGCACGCGTCTTAGCTTATGCTCATGCACACGCCTCATCCAACCTATGCCCATCTTGGACACATCCTAGCCATCCATCCCATCCTAAAGCTCACGTCCCCCTTGCCCATCCTAAAATCACGTCCTTTGCTCATCATAGAGCTCGCGTCCCTTGCTTGTCCAACACGGCCACCCCATCCTAGCTCACGCCATCCCCTTACCTCCCTAGAGCTAAAATCTCTCCATCATAGCTCACGCATCCCCTTGCCTCCCTAGAGCTAAAATCTCTCCATCCTAGCTCACGCCCATCTATTTGCTTCCCTAAGCTAAAATCTCTCCCATCCTAGCTCATGCCCATCCCCTTGCTTCCCTAAGATAAAATCTCTCCTACCTTGCGTCCCTAGCTTGGTCTTGGCCGTGGATCATGCCACGGCCCCACACTTTTGGGCCTTAGCCGTGATCCATGTCGTGGCCCCACTTTTGTTGCTAGCGCAGCTCTTTTTGTAGACTCCACTTTCATAGGTCGCCTACAAAACAATGGTATGGCCTACTTTCATCACTCACCATAGATTGAGGGTCCCACTTATTCATTCTTGAGCTACCTCTACTTATGGGTCCCGCTGATCCAAGTCCTAGATGATTATGGACTTTATTGAATCCATGATACTCTAGTTTCCTAATCAAATTCAAAAATCTGGCAGATTACGAATTTCCTCAAAGGACGATTTTTACGGCCCAATCCGTGAATAATCAGGAGAAACTTCCTTCACGAAAGTTTCTCCTCTGTGAGTTCCCCATAACATACTAAAATTTCGTGATTTTATCGAATATAGGCTGGCCTGGGTGATTTTTGGAATAGATGATGTGTAAACTGTCCAGAAATCTGAATATGACGTAATGTTATGGTCCATCCTCATACATCCTATATCTAACTTTCTAATAAGATTATTATGATATGCAACATAGATTATTATCATTCATGTGGCCTATCTTTAGGTCTTGAATTAGAAATACTCATGCATTCTTGGTTGTGGCTACGCTATGTTAGCATCACTCGTCTGTTTTCCTGATTATAGACTTGCTTCTATAATCAGTGCTACAATTCTTAATCATGGCTCATGGATATGACTTATATTATTTTGGACATTCATATGTCTCTATTACTCAGAGAATTGGTGCATTATATGCCACAAGCCAATTTCTCATATTTATGGCAAATCGAAATTCGTATTTACTTGACTATTGCCACAGAGAGTTGCTGAAATCCTCTCAGTCTAAATGGCGATTGCGTGGCTCAATCCTTAGACTATTCTCATTGGTTTAAATGGCGATTGCCTGGCTCAATCCTTAGACCAAACTTAAAAGAGATGCACAAGCTTATCGCTTAAATCTCTATTTTTATGCGAAGTCCTGAGTTTACCAGTAATTGGTACGACTTTGCACTTAGTCATCTTTGACTGAACAAATATTCAGTACTTAACAAATCTTACGAGAATCAAGTAAGTTACATAGGGGGATATTCTTTAGGGTTTTGGTTTGGCGGTCTACGGCACGTGTGATTGCAACGGCTCAATCACTCAACGGGAAAGAAAGCTAA
>JAJJMA010143224.1:1198-15287 GCA_023529015.1 Papaver nudicaule
ATCTTATCTAAATGGCGGTTGCTAGCTCAACCCTTAGATGACTTATCTTATCTTATCTAAATGGCGGTTGCTAGCTCAACCCTTAGATTTATCTCATTGGTTTAAACGGCGATTGCCCGGCTCAATCCTTAAACCAAATCTCAAGGAGATATTCAAGCTTATCGCTTAAAATCTCTATCTTATCGCAAAGTCCTGAGTTTACCAGTAATTGGTACGATTTGCACATAGTCATCTTTGACTAACAAATATTTAACAAATCTTACGAAAATCAAGATTTAGTTACATGGGGGGATATTCTTTAGGGTTTTGGTTTGGCGGTCTACGGCACGTGTGATTGCAACGGCACAATCACTTAACGGGAAAGAAAACTAAGTCGTGCGAACGTTGCTGAGAAGATGGGATAAGGTAGTGGGCGGTACATTTTTCCCTAATATTAGGCGCAAGACTTGCCCCACTTACTCCACACTCCCACTCTTCCACTTCTTCCACTTCTTACGAGATCAGTTGAGAATATACTGCTATAAATAGGTCACTCGACCAGTTTTGGAAATCATCTCATCCAAGAACAGATAAGTTCAACAAGTTCAATTCAGTGCAAGTATAATCAAGTCTATCTTATCGATAATTGATTAACTCTTCTCACTCAGCATTCAATATCTAGTGAGAACTGAATATCCATCCTTATCTAGCAATTTAATCTCAACATCACAGAAAATCATAGCAATTCTCTGATCTCGTCTTTCTCTGCTTCCTTTCCTAAACCAACCCTAAAATCCTCTTCTTGTAACTGAAGCAATACTCGAACGGCCATTTCTTGGTTTAGGCGAGTCTTGTTCGATCTTGACCTCTCGAATTCATCACAATCCTTTATTACATCATCACACTTCATACTTTACCCCTCAGATTCTCTTTATTGTTTTACACCTAAAACACCCGAGGAGGAGATCGAAGATAGAAGACCCGTCTAGATCATCGATGGAAGAAAGCCTTAAGTCATCTTCGGAGGTCTCGCCGAAGGAACCGCCTTACTCGACAAGCTCTGACACCACCACGATTGAGTAGCTTGTCTTATTAGCTATAAACCACTACCGACTCGGCCTATATAAGGCGAGCTCGAGAAACATTGTAAGGGTTGGATTTTTGGTGTAACCTAAGTCGTGAAGGGTGAGATTAGGTTAGCTTTCTCCTCTAAACCTCTAAGGATCGTATCCATGTATTAGTTACCACAAAACTGAATGAATCATCGAGTTCTTAGTCTGTATATTCTCATATGTATTGTCTTCGATGCATCTTTAATCTCTTCGCACCCTTATACGATTGAATACTGTCTTGCATGATAATAGATCTGATGGCTGTTAGGTGTGAAGTATCCATCCAAATTTTACACTCACACAGTTTGGCGCTAGAAACAGGGATTGATTAAAACAACTTAGGGTTTGCCTGTGATGTATGATTTTCAATTTTTTTGAGAATTTTTTTTCTAGGGTTTTCAAACTCTTCTTTAAATCGCGTTTTCATCACATTTTTATCATTTTTCTGAGCTCCACCACCTTGGATGTCTAAAGATCTTCAAAGCTTTAGAACGTTCAAGGACCTTTTGAGCAAATCATCATTTTGATAAGATCGACGCTTCTACAGGAATCCCAAGCCTTGAATCGAAGAGATCTGATCAACAGTATAACAAACTCTTTCAAAAAACAATCACAGCAGAACCCCAAGGAAAGGGTAGCTCCCACCTTGGATAAATCACTTTATTTCCAAAAAACACCCGTAAAATATGATGGTAAGAAAAACAAACTAGGGGCATTTAGGGTTTTTATCCAGTCCATATTGAGGAAACAAGCTTTGCAGTATTCATACTCAGGGTCCAGTTTAGGAAAAGTAGGCGAGTCTGAAAGGATCTCTTCATTTAGAAGGAAGATTCGGATAAGACAAAAAACAATTGGGGATGTCAGAATCGAGCATAAATAGCCCTGAAATTTCGTACGACAGAATCTGTTACGCATACTAGGACGCATGTCAGACCTAGTACACTGCACCAGCCGCTTTGGACCTCACGGGTTTTCTGTTTTCTGCAGGTCACTATCAGCATGGCTTCGAAATCTGACCAAATACCGAAGCAAAAAGTCGGATCCTCGAGGCACGGCACGGGATCCTCGAGGCATAACACCAGGTTTTCCACAAGCAAAGGACTATCGCCAGAGGTAGCTGCAAGTACAGTCCAGCACAGAGAACACGTAAACGAGGAAGAAGTGCAAATAGAAGATTTGGGGCCTGATGGAGAAGGATTTTCAGAAGGAAACGAACCACTTCAGCCAAAAATTCAGGAAGAAAACGGAGAGAATAACGAAGACGAAAGCGAGGACGACATACCGAAGGAAGCAGTACCAGCACCCCAACCCACCGAGGAAAACACCACGAGGGCTGCTCAATTCCAAAAATTGATTCAGAAGAACAAGAAAATAAGGAAACTAAAAAACAATTAGCAGAGGCAACCAAGAAAGCTGCGGAGAAGACAACATCAAACTACAAAGGGAGCAGTGAGGGAAACTCTCGTCCACAAACTGAATCACGATCCAGGGGACCTACAACGTCAAGAGGTCACACCAAATTCAAGGGAAACGACCCCAAGGACCCTGAGATAGTGGTCTCGAGCAGAAAAACCAAGCCCAGTATACGTCCGACAGGGAACAATATACATTTAATATACGAAAATGAGCAGGCAAGGAAGAACGCCGAGACGCAAGATCTACAACAAGTGATGATGGAACAAATTAAAACGCTTTGAGCAGAGATCTTCGATAATCGGATGCAACCGACTGACAAAATGAAGCTTACTCAAGCAATTAACGATGTCAACCGTTCACCACTAAGCCCCGAGCTCCTCGCTAAAGCCATCCCGGTAAAATGCACCATGCCAATCTTTGCTTCAATCTTCGATGGGACAGGGGACCCAACTCTGCACATCAAAATGTATCTTCGAGTATTCCTGGCTTCTGCTGATAAAGATGAGGTGCTGTGCAAGTATTTTCCTTCCAGCTTGAAAGGGGAAGCCTTGGCTTGGTACGACAACCTAACAGCCAGTTCGATCTCGTCTTTCGAAGAACTATCCAAAGTATTCATACTCCATTTCTTGTACAACAACTCATCAAAGCCGGGAGTAGAGAAATTGTTCAGCATTAGAGTCAGACCCGAGGAATCCATTAAAAGCTTGACAGACAGGTGGACGGCTCAGTGCGTCGAAGTAGGAAATAGAGCTTCGGAAAAAGACAAAGTGAGGGCATATCAAAATGCACTCGACAAGAACCATCCATTGTATGACAGACTCTTCTCCAAGAATGTGGAGACGCTACAAGACCTCCGAAAGTACCAAAAGGAGAGAATCACACTGGATGAAATCAGGGAGCAATCGACCCAAGAGAGAGAAGCCATAACAAAACAGGTGCACTCCATAAACAACTTGTCACTCGAAGAGCGAGATCAAGCCACGAACCACCAGACAGGGGACTTTTCAAAGCGAGAGAGGCAGAACGATGCAGGGAGATATGTAAGCGAGGGAAAATTTGGTGACGGAAGATATCATGATAATAGGAAGTACAATGACAATAGAGGTAATGACTCTCGAAGGGAAATTGAGAACGGCGGTGCCCAAAGAGGACAGCAGGGAGGCAGAAAATTCGGCGTACAAAGACCAGGTTTCCCTGCATTTCAAGATATAAAACTGCCAAAGTTGTGTGTAACCATCGAGGACGCTCTCCGAAGTACCGAGCAATCCGAACTGGCAGGCGAGATGAGATACCCGAGGAGCAGAGGAAACCAACCAAAGCACACTCGAAACTCTAGGGATTACTGTCAATTCCATCAATTCTATGGACACACAACAGAGGACTGCGTCACCGCGCAAGATCAAATCTACTTTTTTATCTCAAAAGGAAAATTCAAGCACTTCCTTGAACTACCAAAGCCACCTTTAAATCAGCCACAACCAGAGGAGAAGAAGCACGAAGCGTACGCAATAACCATTGACCGAAGTATCCCAAGATTTGAGGACTGCAACTCCATAGTTCACGCAGATATCTGTGGACGAAATCTCGAAGGCATCCCCACGGACAGAATTCACAAAAGAAACTTTGAGGGAAATGAAATACTAAGTGTAGCAATGAGAGGGCAGCTGGAGGAATGGCAGAGAAGCCCAGTTTTCTTTTCGGCAGCAGACATCCCCGATGAGGGAAGATTACACAATTATCCCTTAGTTATCACACTCCACATCGAGAAGACGACGATGCCTAGAATACTCGTGGACCCAGGAAGTTCTGTAGACATACTCTTCGGGAGGACCTACGATAAGATGTTTGGAAAGGAAAGAGCTTTGGTGCCCTCTTCGTACAATGTCTATGGCTTCAACGGAAAACCCTCGATGCCCAGGGGAGAGTTGTCATTACTAATTCATGTTGGAAAGATGAAACAGCCTACATCATTCTGTGTAGTTGACATAGACTCCCCTTACAATGCAATTGTGGGAAGACCTTGGCTCCACAGCATCCTAGGGGTGCCATCTACTCTGCACAGAAGAATCCGGTTTCCAACGCCGCTCGGAATCGCAGAAATCCTCGGTGACCCTACTGAAGCTCGGCTGTGCAACGAAATCGACGTACAGGCGAGGGAGCACTCGAGGAAGGATTCTCCAAGTGAAGCCAAACACCAAAAGATAACAGAGTCCTGCATAAAAAAGTTCATAGCTGACGTTGAGGCTGGAATGGCCGACACTACCATGAGAAGCCCAGTCGTTCACAAGCAAGGCACTCGACCTATCAGCAAAGGAAAAGTTCATCATACCGAGCACAGAGAGCAATTCCTCGTATCAACCAAAAAGGCACTAACACCAAGCCAATCTGACAGCAAGGCTTGTTCGACTGACACCGGGAAAGATACTTTGGAGGAGCAATTTTGGGCTGGGCCCTACGTCATCGAAAAAGTGCTCGGGAACAACACGTACAGCCTAGTCAATCTCGAAGGACAGAAGCTAAGCACCCCAGTCGAGGGAAAGCATATGAAACACCTCAATTAGAACCACGTATGTAAGCAACGAATAAAATATGTCAGTTTTAGAATGAGCAAATAAAAGAAGCAGCTTGGCATGTTGTTAAGAAAATACATATTGTACCCTTCGAGGCACTATACCTCGATCCAAACTCCAGATCCTACTTGGATAGGTGAAAGTCCTACCTGAATAGGCAAACCTCAAAAGGCTCTCACGCCATATAAAACAAATAGGCCATGACGCAATATCTCCCCTAGTGCCTCGACGCAAATAAATTAAAAGGCCTTAACGCCAAAGGCCCAGACGCCTAAAACACAAAAAGACCTCGAATGGCAGGCACAGAGCTGATGATCATATAAGCCGTAAGGGCTCTACGAGCTATATGACACAGTTCTCTACCCACAAGACACCCCGTTAGCGGTGGGTACTTTGCATCTAAGCTACTTAAGCTAATGAAGCATTTGAACCCACTACCACACGACCATGAGGACCTCTCTTTCTGAGGCATCGAGGGGATGATAAATGGGATTAACATCTACCTCTAAAGGTGGATGGAACCCGAGGCAGCTGATTCGCTTGTATTCACGGGAATCGCAGGCGAATCATGCAGTCGAGGGACCTCCTCCAAAAAATAAAACATAGCCTCGAGGAGGGGCTATCGAGAAACATAGGGGTCAAACTCTAGGCCGCGATAGGAGAAATAGTACCATGTCTAAGCTCCAGCAGAGACCGACACTCCCCCATTGTGCTACTTTTTTTATCGAGGAGCAATCATAGCAGCTGCCCACCATAAGCTCCTCATTAAATTTGGGACGAAGGGATTATCAGAACACTACCATGTTCTCTCGGAGGATACCCAGTATCATCGATAACAAACCAGTACTCTGAGGCAAAACGGGTACCTATAACCTCGATAACCTATGTTTGCTTTAAAACAAGCAAATAACTAAAAGCCTTTGGGAAGGGTGATCCATATGCCCCCACTAGCTTGGTTTACTATCTCCTACATCGAAGTAATCCCTGGAGTTGCACCCCGAGTACCCTTAGGAGCCTAGAGTATTGCAACAGCAACTTCGTGCTTGATTACGAAGTTCTCAGCACATATGAAAATTAAAAAGGAAAAGCTACAATTAAGGAAAAGGGCTTCTTTATAAACATAGTCAACACAGCATACAAGCGCAAAAATATGGGAGATGCCAAGTACAAAAAATTCTCGTATCAGAAAACAGAAGGAAAAGCAAAAGACTCGCAGTTACACCACGGGAGAAACTTCACTAGATAAAACAACGTGACGAGGGGAGGGATCTCCAAAGACTCTCATGTCATCCCAAAGCCCCTTTTCAGCCTCCAAATCCTCTTCATAAGTTCGAAAGCCAGAGCGATCTTGTCTTGAAGGAGTGATTTCCCTCATTGGCTTTGACTCACTTTCGCTCTCTTCACTATACGCGGCCGAAGATTCATGAAACAAATAGTTGTTCCCTTTATCGAAGTTAACACCCACATCACCACCAGTGCTCGGCACTTGGGCGTCACCAAGATCCTGTGCGACATCATCAACAGGGCATTGAAACATTATCCTTCGGATCATCCTTTGAATCACCCTTTGGATCATCCTTGGTACTGTTCTTCGGATCATCCTTCGAGCCATCCTTGGGATCTTCTTTTGGATCATTCTTCGAATCACCATCGGGATCATCCTTAGAATCACCCTCGGAGTCTCCCTTGGGATGACCTTCGGAGCCACCTGAGTGGCCATCATCGGAATCATCATCACCATCGCCTTCATCATCATCAGGACCTTTGTCTTCAGGGATTTTCCCAAGCAGCCCTCTCTCTCACGCTTCATCCCTAGCTAACCTTACAAACACTTCTTGAGGAAGCAAGTATTCGTTGCCTGGAAGTATCGCGTCAGCATCCCTTGCACCAACAACCCCATAGGTAGGAGGCTCAATACCGATGGCTCTAAAGAGAGACCGACCATGCATTCGATAGGTCATGCTAGTAGCTAGGGAGGTAGTCAAAGAAGACTGAGTAAGCAGTTCTTCGACATCCCGCCCATGTCTTAACTTATGATTGACGAGGGCAAAACCAGTAACCATATTCCTAAGATCCTGCTGGCACTTAAGACGAAAATCTCGTTCGGCAGTCATTTCCTCAACACTCCTCTGCACATCCTCTGAACGACGCTTACGTTCGAGCTCCAGCTCTTGGGAAAGCATGTTCACATCGGCAGTTCGACGTCGCTGTTCTTCGGACAACTCCTTCGACAATTGTTTTGCTCTCATTTCAAACTCCAACTTTTGGTCGGCTTCAAGCACCAACTGATTGACAGCTTCGTCCCTCGCGGATTCAGCGTCTGCAACTTTCTTCTGCAGGTTGGCTTCGATGCCTGTCAAATAACCGAAACAAGGAAAAGTTGAGATAACTGAAAAACGCAACAAACAACATCACAACAACTTGATCAGGGTTAGCACCCTACTTTCTTTAACAACCATGTACTCAGCAACCTCATGTTGGTTGATAAAGCGAGGTTGGGTAGCCCTTTTCTTAATATCTTCCGAGGAAGCCGCCCCAAACTTAGCAAGTTCTAAACGATATGCATCGATCATTCGGGAAAGATGATCCTTCGAAGTTTTTGCCTTGGCAAGCTCCATGCTTATGTCATTACAGCCCTTCTTCAAAGTAGTGTTCTCCGCAGTTAGATCATTATTGACGTTCTTCAGCGCAGACGTCTGAACCTTCAAATTCCTAATATCCCGCTCCAAATTCTCTATCACCACTCTGCCAGAGGTGGTGACTGACTTCTCCTTAAGAACAGCATCTCGCTCTCGAGATAGGCGCTCTACGTCCAGCTGAAAAAAGTGATTCTCTCGGGCAATAATCCCACTCTTATTTTTCTCCTCTTCAAGAAGGCGTTCGGCCTTAACTCTTTTCCTTTTCTCCTCAGTAAGAAGGTCCTCGGCTTCACGCCTCTTCCTCTTATAGTAATCTCGGTCATCCCAGGCTTGATTCCTCTCTTTTATAAGCTTATCAATTTCACCTCGATGACCTCCATCGACAGAAGCACTATGCGAGGGCTTGCGACTATCTCGAGAATTGCTTAAAGCTAACTTAGCCTCGTGGAGTTTCTTCTTCCCTCCTTCTAACTCGGCTTTTTAGACAGCAGTAAATTTTTCTCAGCATAAAATTACAAGGTAAAATGAAAACACATGATAACAAAATACATACCTATCAAATTCTTCCTCTCGAGAGCACTGCGAGTCTTTTCTTCGGCAAGCTCCTGTTGCATCTGGAGAAATTTCCTCTCATAATACTCAGCCTCGCCATATTGATCAAAGGCATAGGCCAGAAGACCGGACTCATGATAACTACCCTGTGACAAATACGAAAAGGCACCAAGAACTAAGCCAGACGCTCAGAAAATATGACTATTCATACTTAAAGGAAAAAACAACGAACCATTTGAAGCATAGCGAGATTCTCTTCATACGAAAAAGGTGAATGGCGAATATCATACTCCATCCTGAGACGGTCACCTCCAAGAACAGCGCCAAATTTCTTGCAAAAATCAGGATCCAAAGGGCAGCCCAATGGATCAGAGGCATGAGCATCAAACCGAGAGGATACTTCTTTGGAAAAGTCACTCGGATTATGGTTCTCAAAAAGAACCTCCTTAAATCTCTTCGCAGTGTATGGTTGAGAGTGTTTGCTAGCAAAACTATGAGCTGGTGGAAATTTTGAACTACGAGGATAACTGATAACTAACTCCTTCGAAGAATCCATACTAACAGACGAGCCGTCCCTTCGAGGAAGAAGGAGATCAACCACAGGAATAATCTTCTTCGAAGATAAGACAAAAGGCTCAGCTGGGGCAGGGGTTGCGGCAACAGAAGCAACCATGGCTGAGGCAGTGGTTGCAGCAGAAGCAATCATCACCGAGGCAGAGGCAGGCACATTCGGCTCAGCAATATTCGGTTTGACAGCGGCAACCTCCTCGATAGCTTTATCAACAGGAGGCACATCAGTAGCCTTCGCCGAGGACAGTTCGACAGGAGCAACTGCTTTCATTTTCTTCTTCGAAGGTTTCGATGGTACCTTGCCTTGATGCGGTAAACTTACTTTGGACGATTTCTTAAAAACAAACTTCCTGCGAGGTCTGGCAACCTCGGCCTTCTCCTCGAACTCAAAACCCACCAATTCATTCTCCACACTCAAGCCGCCCACAGACACAGCATTCACCTGCAAATGAGAATCCGTCTTTCTCAGGAAACAAATAGAGGCAAGTATGCATACTCCAGAAAATAAATCTTAAAAAGGTATTTGTTACCTGCTCCATAGTCTCCTCATTTGCTCGGGAACGCTTTAAGCTACTCGAAGCACCGGCGGAAACACATTTGCCCTTCCTTAAGGTCTGACGAGACAACTCTCTCTCGTCGTCAGAAAAGTGGATCGTAAACAGATGCTGAGTCGAGAACTCGTGTCCTATTTCGAACTCTGCCCGAGGAATGAAGTGACCTGCATCCTTCCAGCCTCGAAAAATGGGCCCCTCCAGAAGCACAGGCTCCGAATACCAGTCTTCGTCCATGGAATAATCTAAAGACCCCGGAATAATATTCACACCACCCCTCACAGTCCGAAAGCTGACTCCCCAAGAGGCAAATTCTTTGTCCAGCGTTAAGAATGGTTCGTAATGCTAAAAGAAATTTTTGGCAGTAAAGTAAAACTTTGTTGTAGAACCAGCGGGAGAGTTATCTTCGGAGCGAGAAACCCACTGATTAATAAGGTGAATGGAGCTACAGGTGAGCTGCATTACCCCTCGAGGACTGGGAAAGGAGCAAAGAATTTCAATAAATAGAGGGTTGGAAGGTTGGTAAAAAGGGGGAATCAACCCAGCAGAAATTTGATGGAATGAAACCAAAAGCTTCCCCTCGTTGCATCCAAACTCCTCTACCAATTCTGGAGTCAGCCGGCTGCCCGGAGCTCCGACAGCCTTAATATTGAAAGAATCATCTCTAAAACCTAAGTTCTTCATCATCGAGATGAGGGCATCAACTTTAGAAGGAAACGACATGAAAAGAAAAGGGGAAGAAGGACAGAACTTGCCGGCGCCGGAAATTGCAGAGGCAAGATTGATCAGGAACTTGGGAGATGACGAAAGGAGAAAAAAGTCGTCTTTATGGAATAATAAGAAGACTGAAGCAATGGGTACCATAAGAAAAAAACAAGCAAGTAGCAGATCAAAAGATATAATCTCAAGGGTTTCAGAAAAAGAGCGACGGAGCTGTGGAAGATGGTACGAAAAGGCTAAAAAATTTTAGAGAGAGAAACCGAAACTTAAATAGTGAAGGGAAACTGGCGCTTCCGGTGGGAAGGTCAAAAGGTAGCAAAAATCTCGGGAACATGCAGAACGTGTCAGGAAACGTCACACTTGGCAGCTTGTGGGGTGCATGGCGAGAGGAAGGTGGCGAAGGGAAAATTTCCTTCTCAGGCATCTTCGATACCATGAAAGGAAATAGGCAAACTGTGGAGGGTAAAACACCTTCAGGACACGTGTCAAGATCAGAAGGATCGGGCCCTGCCAGAAGATGTCGCAGTCATACTTCGGGATCAGCCAGCAGAGTTTCCCCGAGGAGGAGATCGAAGATAGAAGACCCGTCTAGATCATCGATGGATGAAATCCTGAAGTCATCTTCGCAGGTCTCGCCAAAGGAACCTCCTTACTCTATAAGCTCTGACACCACCACGATTGAGTAGCTTGTCTTATTAGCTGTAAACCACTACCGACTCGGCCTATATAAGGCGAGCTCGAGAAACATTGTAAGGGTTGTATTTTTGGTGTAACCTAAGTCGTGAAGGGAGAGATTAGGTTAGCTTTCTCCTCTAAACCTCTAAGGATCATATCCATGTATTAGTTACCACAAAACTGAATGAATCATCGAGTTATTAGTCTGTATATTCTCATATGTATTGTCTTCGATGCATCTTTAATCTCTTCGCACCCTTATACGATTGAATACTGTCTCGCATGATAATAGATCTGATGGCTGTTAGGTGTGAAGTATCCATGCAAATTTTACACTCACACATGCATAGCTGCTCCCAAGAAGTAAGACAAACACCTTTCTTCTCATCAAATCCCCACCAAAATCTGCTCTGAAGTGAATCAATCTTCTCAATGATACCTGTAGGAATTTTTAGACAGCTCATAGCATAGACAAGTATTGTATTCGTAACTGTCTTTACCATTTTAGATTTCCGACATTGAGAAAGAGTTTTGATTCTCCAAACTGACAACCTATTCTCCACATTGTCCACCAGATTCTCAAAACATTTCTTCTTAGCTTTCCCAATTATTAGAGGCATACCTAGGTACTTCTCGTTTGGGTTCTTACGCTGAACCTTTAACCTTCTTGATATTATTCTGCAGAACCTATTAGGTAGATGCTCACTGAAGTATATGCTTGATTTCGAGAAATTAACCAATTGTCCAGAGGCATTACAAAACTGGTTGATAACCTGCAAGATGTTATTTGGATCATGAAGATCAGCATTAGCAAACAGTAGACAATCGTCTGCGAAGAATAAGTGTGAAATAGGTGGTGCACATGGAGCTATTTTTATCCCATGAATTAACTGGTTCTCTTCAGCCACTAGCAGTTGACGCGAGAATGCTTCCATAGCAATGATAAATAGATAGGGGGATAGGGGATCCCCCTGTCTAATCCCTTTTGTAGATTTATAGTCTTTGCATGGTGATCCATTGAGAAGTATATTGATTCTTGTAGTACTTATACACCGCATAACTAAACCACACCATTCAGAGGAGAAGCCCATCTGTTGCATTACATCCATCAAGAACTGCCACTCAAGCCTGTCAAAAGCTTTTGACATATCAAGCTTGAGTGCCATTAGCTCACTTCCATCTTGCTTCTGTTTCATTGTATGAATTATCTCCTGCGCTAATTGTATGTTATCTGAAATCTGTCGACCCTGCACATACGCTGATTGAAGAGGAGAGACAACTTTATGCATCAATTTCTTCATTCTTGAGGCCATAATTTTAGAAATCAACTTGTACGTCGTATTACATAATGCAATTGGACGTAAATCTGAGGGGAATTGCTTGTTCTTTGTTTTAGGGACAAGGCAGATATTAGTATTATTGAGTTCTTTCAATAGAAAACCTGTTGTGAAGAACTTTTGCACCATAGCTGTCATGTCTCTTCCTACAACCTCCCAATGCGATTGAAAGAATCCCGGAGGAAAGCCATCTTGTCCTGGAGCCTTCCACGGCTTCATACTTTTCAGCACTTTAAATACCTCTTCTGCATCTGGGATCTCAACAATCATGCATTGTCTTCAGCTGTTATTGATGAAGGGATACACTGAAGTAGCTGTTCATCTCTTACTGGTGCTGAAGTGGTGTGTATGTCCTGATAATGAGTTATTAGCAATTCCTCCTGTGTGAGTGTAAAATCTACATAGAGACCTCACACCTAACAGCCATTAGATCTTTAAACTACAAGTATGAACCCTAATGCAGTAAACAAGGTGCAAAATGTAAAGTAGATGACACATGATGTTTTTAACGTGTTCGGTGTGATGAATGCAACCTACATCACGAATATTATTATGTTATTGGTGTTTGATTACATAAATCTCCATTAGAGGTAGCTCTAGATCTAGATCTAGTTTTTGGGGAAGAAGATGAGTAGAGGAGAAGGAGGTAGAGAGAGAAAGTAAAAAGAAGATCTCTCTCTCCTATGAGATATTTCCTTTATATAGAGGAAGTCTACATGATAATTACATAAGTGCCATTATCTTAGCTACTAAGTAAAGAAAGTCTTTGGTGCGCCTCGTCTTCCCGTTGTTAAGTGACTTCGGCTCTAATCTTCTTCCGGGTGGCGATTGTATGTCGGTTACTCCTTCAAAGGACTTCTGCCTCGGGCTTGGTATATTATTCGAGGGGAGCTCGGGTCTCGAGCTTGGTAGCTACTTTGGAGGGATTGGTGGATCGAGGCGGTATCTTCGAGTGGTGGTCCATGGTTCGCAGGCTTAGTCTTCGACTCTCTTCCGTGCTTCGCGTTCATGATGTGCTATCTTGATTTTCTTCTAGGATGATGACACGTGGCTCGTCCTAATTATGCCCCACACCTCCAGTGAGCTTCTCGTACTACGCCAATTACCTTGCGCATCTTTCAGAGATGTGATGTTGTTTCTTGAACGTCTTCTGTTTGCATTAGTGTGATGGTACTTCGTGTTTCTGTCTATCTCCGTATAGTACTCATCCATAGCTTTCTGCCCCCAAAAGTCCGACTGAATTTGATGCCAATGCTCGATTTTATTCTCTATTTCTTGAACTGCTAGTGTGGTTGTCTCTCCAACTGGTTGTTGCTGTGCAGTAGTAAGCTGTTGGTGCAGTAGTTCTACATTACTTTGTATATTACCAAAGTGCTCTCGATTCCACTTTGATATTATTTTCCTCTCATGCTGTAGCCTCTTTGAAACCTGGAAAGCAATTCTGCCATCAACCTCATACTCCCATGCAGCTGAAATAACATCTTTAAGAGTGGTGTCTTTCTCATAGCATTGGAAGTATTTCCAGTTTCTCCTCATATCATTATTATTAACAGATAACTCCAGTAGTATCGGCAATGATCCGAACCCAATTGAGGAAGGTGGATAACCTTTGAGTCTGGAAAATGTAGTGTCCATTCATCATTTGTGATTGCCCTGTCAAGACGTGCCTTTCTAAGCCCTGTTCCATGTATGTTGCTTGACCAAGTATAAGATCTTCCAACATATCCTAAGTCCTCCAAGCCAGCTCCGACAATAAGATCAATAATATCTCCAGAAGTAGATGTAGAAGTTGCACCTGCATTTGTGATCGTCACATTTACTCTCTCCTCATTAGAGAAAGTAACATTGAGATCACCAATAATAACCCATGGCTGCTGGATTGTTTCACTTAATTGATTTATGTACCTCCATTGGACTTTTTTCTCATCTGGATGTGATGAACCATACATGCAAGTGAGCACCCATTCA